>PITA01010773.1:0-70120 GCA_004023965.1 Spilogale gracilis | reverse complement strand
AAAAAAAAAAAAAAGAAAGAAACAAAAATCATCTAAAATAACATAACTATACACCTCAAAGACTTAGAAAAGAACAAATACAACTCACATTTAGTTAGAAAGAAGGAACAAGGATTTGAACAGAAATAAAATAGAGATTAAAAAGACACCAGGAAAGATCAGTGAAACTAAGAGTTTGCTCTTTGAAAAGAAGAACAAAAGGTATTAACTTTTAACTAGACTTATTCAGAAAAAAAGGGGATAAAAAAGGGGATATTACTTAAAATAAATAAAATAGGGGCGCCTGGATGGCTCAGCTGGTTAAGCGACTGCCTTCGGATCAGGTCATGATCCCGGAGACCTAGGATCGAGTCCCACATCGGGCTCCCTGCTCGGTGGGAAGCCTGCTTCTCCCTCTCTCACTCCCTCTGCTTGTGTTCCCTCTCTGGCTGTGTTTCTCTCTGTCAAATAAATAAAATCTTTAAAAATAATAATAATAAATAAAATAAAATAAATAAAAATGGAAGAGGATATATTACAACTGTTACCACAGAAATACACAAAGGGTCCTAACAGAATGTTATGAACAATATGCTAATAAATTGGACAACCTATGAAAATTGATAAATTTCCAGAAACATAATTTTCCAAGAATGAATCATGATGGAATAGAAAACCGAAAAGACCAGTTTTGTAAGGAGATTAAATCAGTAATCAAAACCCCAATCAATAAAAGCCCAGGACCAGATGGTATCATTGTGAATTGTACCAAACATTTGAATACTAGCCTTTCTTAAAGTCTCCCAAAAAACAGAAGAGGATCTCTCCCAAACTCATTTTACAAGACCAGCATTACCCTGATACCAAATCCAAAGAAGAATAACACAGAAAAAAAAAAAAAAAAAAAAAAAAAAAAAAAAAAAAAAAAAAAAAAAAAAAAAAAAGAAAAAAGAAAAAGAAAAAAATCCATAAACAAATATCCCTGATGAACATAGATGTAAAATTCCTCAACAAAATATCTGCCAGCCAAATTTAACAATACATTAAAAGATTATGTATCATGATCAAGTGGAATTTATCCAGGGAAGCAAGTATAGTTCAACATCTGCAAATCAGTGTGATATACCGTGTTAACAAAATGAATAATAAAAATTATACAACTTCATTCATACGTGGAATTTAAGGAACATCATAAATAAAGGGAAAAAGTAAGATAGGGAGAGAGAAAGAGAGAGACTAACCAAGAAAAACAGGCCCTTAATATGGAGAATAAACTGGTGGCTACCAGAGGGGAGGTGGATGGAGGGGATAGGTGAAATAATGGGGATTAAAGAATGCACTTATCATGATGAGCAATATATAAAATTGTTGTTTAAGGGTATAAAATTGTTAAGATGCTATATTGTAACCTGCTACCAACTGTATGTTAACTATACTGGAATTAAACTTAAAATTTTTAAAAATTATATCATTATCTCAATTAATGCAAAAAAAGTATTTGATAAAATTCAACTTCCATTTATGATAGAAACTCTCAACAAATTAGGTTAGGGGGAATGTACATCAACATAATAAAAGCCATATGTGACAAGTCCGCCACTGACATCATACTCAAAGGTGAAAAGTTAAAAGCCTTTCTTCTAAGATCAAGAATAGAACAAAGATGTCCACTCTCACCACTTTTATTCAACATAGTATTGGAAGTCCTAGCCAGAGTAATTAGGCAAGAAATGAAATAAAGGGAATCCAAGTTGGAAAAAAAAAAAAAACTGCCATTATTTGCAGATGACATGATATCATTATAAAAACTTTAAAGACTCCATTAATACTCTAGAATCAATAATAAATAAATAAAGTAAAGTTGCAGGAGTCAAAGTTCAAAAATCTGTTGTTTTATACAGTAATAATGAACTATAAGAAAGAGAAATTAAGAAAACAATCCCATTTACAACTGCATCAAAAAGAATAAAATACCTAGGAATAAATATAACCACAGATGTAAAGACCTGTATATTGAAAACTATAAAATGTTAATGAAAGAAATACAGGAAGACCTGAATAAACAGAAAATTACTCCATATTCATGGTTTGGAAGAATAAATATTGTTAAAACATCCATAATACTCAAAGAAATCTGTAGATTAAATAAAAGTCCTATTAAAAATGCCAATGGAATTTTACATAGAAATAGACTACACAATTCAAAAGTTAGTATGGAACCATAAAAGATGGTGAATAGTCAAAGAAATATTGAGATAGAAGAACAAAGCTGTAAGCAGACAATCCCTGATTTCAAACTATATTACAAAACTATAGTAATTAAAACAATATTATTGACATTGGAACACACATGTAGATCAATAGAACAGAATAGAGAGTCCAGAAATAAATATATGCATATGTGATCAATTAAATTATGAAAAAGGAGCCAAGACTATGCAATTGGGAAAGGGGCTAATATCTAAAATACGTAAAGGACTCTTACAACTCAATAACAAAAATGGACAGAAAACATTTTCCCAGAGAAGACACACAGATGGCAAACAGACCCATGAAAAGATGCCCAACATCATTTGTCATCAGGGAAATGCAAATCCAACCACAAGGGAGATAACTATATACCTGTTAGAATGGTTATTATAAAGAAGAATAGAAATAAGTGTTGGTGTTGATGTGGAGAAATGGAATAATTGTGCACTCTTGGTGGAAATGTAAATTGGTGCAACTACAGAAAACAAACATTTGAAAATAGAACTACCATATGATCCAGTAATTCCATTCCTGAGATCAAAACACTAATTTGAAAGTATATATGCACTCCCACATTCATTGCAGCATTACTTACAGTAGCTAAGATATGGAAACAATCTTAAGTGTTTACTGATGGATGAATGAATAAAGAAAGCTATAAGAAAGTAATAAAATTTTGCTATTTGTGACAGCATGAATAAACCTCAGAGCATTATGCTAAATGAATAAAGCAGAGAGAAAAGGGCAAATATTGTATGATCTCTCTTATATGTGGAATATATTTCATATAATATATATTATATGAATATGAATTATATGAATATATTTCATTCCATATTATATATCATATATGATGTTTAATTATTATTTATAAATATTAATAAACTATACTAATATGTGGGACATAGAGTATATATATTTTAAAATGATAATGAAATATCCAATTATATAATTAATTCTATATATTCTATATATTATACATAATATACCTATATAAATATATATTATATTTATATATAAATATAACAGGTATACATATATTATATATTATGTATATATAATATATATATAAATCATGGATACAGAGAACAGATTGGTGGTTGCCAAAGGTGGTTGCCAAAGGTGGGGGAGTGAAGGGTAGAAGAAATGGCTAAACTGTTTTGTTTTGTTTATATTTAAGAAAAAGGAAAATAATATGTCTGTTTTTTGTAAGTCAGTTCTGAGCAATTAGGTCAAATATATTATCCTTTTCTTATAAAAGCCACTGTCACTATATATAAAGAATCCATGGGTATTTGAATTCTTTCTAAGGCAATCATAAGAATTCCAGAAAAGAGAATGTTTAGATATCATTAAGTCTAAATATTTTAAATTTGTTGAAATTTCACAGATTTCTGTGAAAGGACCAGACATAGCTAGATAATTAAAATATCAAGAAATTCTGTAAAATTGAGACATAAATTTTCTATTCTAAAGATTCAGTGTTAATACACAGAGACTGAATTGTGCACTAGTCACAGCTTGAGTGACAGACTTTGGAATGTGACCTGAGTATTAAAAGACTTGACCTTCATTCTATAGGCCATAGAGAGTCACAGAATATTATAAGCAGGTGGACAACATGATCAGACTTTCATTTTTGGAAGATTCCCTCGGTCAGCAGCATGAAAGAATAGGAAGTGGCAAGACTACAGACTAGGACACAATACGGTGCAATGAACAATCTATTGAAAGATTGTTCCCTTGAAAGGACAGGATCTAAAGAAGATGCAAATTATATGGCTAGAATAACTTGAGAAGTGGGAAGAGAATATTAAAAAGGTAAAATCAATGAGAGTTTCAAAGGCAAGACTCAGTCATCATTTCGATTTGAGAAGGAAATATATTTAGCACCAACAGACAAGAACACAAGATTATTATTATTATTTTAAGATTTTATTTATTTGATGGAGAGAAACACAGCTAGAGAGGGAACAAAAGCAAGGGAAGTGAGAGAGGGAGAAGCAGGCTTCCCACAGAGCAGGGAGCCCAATGCAGAACTCCATCCAGTGACTCCAGGATCATGACCCGAGCTGAAGGCAGATGCTTAATGACTGAGCCACCAGGTGCCCAGCTTTTGACTCTTGATTTCAGTTCAGGTCATGGTCTCACAGTCACAGGATTGAGATCCATGCTCTGCACAAAATCTGCTGTCCATCTCCCTCTGCTCCTCCCCCTGCTCATATGATTTCTCTCTTTTCTCTCTCAAATAAATAAGTAAAATATCAAGAAAAAAAGAAAAAAAAGACAATAAAACCCAAGAGTGGCAAAAGGGGAAATCCTATTACTGGAGGTCTCTAAGAAGTTGAGAAAAAAGTTGTGGACTAAGTAAGAGTATGAAGTATTTGGAAAGACTGAAGTAAGGGTTACAAACTCAAGGGTTAACAATGGCCATGCTACTAACATAAAACAGGATTTTGCTTATTTTAGGAATAATAATGTGCTTTATATCCACAAAGAAATATATATATTTATTTACTCCCATTTATAGGTATTCATATTTATATTTATTTCTACATTTTATCTATATACTTCTTTCCTCCTAGACATATTTATATTTTCATATATACATGGAAAGTAGAAATGAAAGCATAGTTTTTTTGACCCCTGTGGGAGGATGTAATCAAGAGTAGTGGGGAATGTGGTAAGCTGCCCCAGGTATGACATATCTAAAGGAAGAAAGAAATACTTAAATCCCACCTGCTGTCATGAAGAAGTTATCTCACTAGAGATTGAGAGTATGAACTTTGCATCCAGATGATATTGTGGATGCCTAACTTTGCTGTTTAGTAAGCAGTGACCTCTGACAAATGACTGACGCCCTTTTGTCAGTTTCTTGGCCCTTCTTTTCACTACATCTGTATCTTTGGGGTAAATGCCCAGTAGTGCAATTGCAGGTTCATAGGGTAGCTCTATTTTTAATTTTTTAAGGAATCTTCACACTGTTTTCTAAAGCGGCTGCATCAACTTGCGTTCCCACCAACAGTGTAAGAGGGTTCCCCTTTCTCCGCAGCCTATCCACCACTTGTTGTTTCCTGACTTGTTAATTTTGGCCATTCTGACTGGTGTAAGGTGGTATCTCAGTGTGGTTTTGATTTGAATTTCCCTGATAGCTAGTGACAATGAACATTTTTTCATGTGTCTGATAGCTGTTTGTATATCTTCTATGGAGAAGTGCCTCTTCATGTCACCTGCCCATTTTTTGATGTGTTCACCTTCTTTTTGGATGTTGGGTTTCAGTAGTTCTTTATAGATCTTGGCTATCAGCTCTTTGTTTGTAGTGTCGTTTGCAAATATCCTCTCCCATTCCGTAGGTTGCCTCTTTGTTTTGTTGACTGTTTCCTTTGCTGTGCAGATCCTTTTTATTTTGATGAAATCCCTAAAGTTCATTTTCCCTTTTGTCTCCTTTGCCTTTGGAGACGTGTCTTGAAAGAAGCTGCTGTGGCCGATGTCAGAGAGGTTACTGCCTATGTTCTTTTCCAGGATTTTGATGGATTCCTGCCTCACGTTGAGGTCTTTCATCCATTTCGAGTTTGCCTTTGTGTGTGGTGTAAGAGAATGGTCTAGTTTCATTCTTCTATATGTAGCTGTCCAATTTTCCAAGCACCATTTATTGAAGAGACTGTCTTTTTTCCACTGGATATTTTTTCCTGTTTTGTTGAAGATGATTTGACCATAGATTTGTGGGACCATATCTGGACTCTCTACTCTGTTCCATTGGACTATTTGTTATTGGACTGTTATTGTGCCAGTACCATGCTGTCTTGGTGAACACAGCTTTGTAGTAAAGCCTGAAGTTGGGTAAGGTGGTGCCCTCAGCTTTGTTTTTCTTCTTCAGCAGTTCCTTAGCAATTCGGGGTCTTTTTTGGTTCCATATAAATTTTAGGATTGTTTGTTCCAACGATCTGAAGAATGTTGGTGGAATTTTGATTGGAATGGTATTGAAAATATTGATTGCTCTTGGAAAAGAAGTCAAACTCTCTCTCTTTGCAGATGACATGATACTCTATGTGGAAAACCCAAAATACTCTACCCCAAACTACTAGAACTGATACAACAATTCAGTAATGTGGAAGGATACAAAATCAATGCACAGAAATCAGTTGCATTCTTATACACTAACAATGAAAATATAGAAAGGGAAATCAGAGAATTGATTCAATTTACTATAGCACCAAAAACCATAAGATACTTAGGAATAAACCTAACCAAAGAAGTTAAGGATCTGTACTCGAAGAACTACAGAACAGTCATGAAAGAAATAGAAAAAGACACAAAAAGATGGAAGAGCATTCCGTGCTCATGGATCGGAAGAATAAACATTGTTAAAATGTCTATACTGCCCAGAGCAAATTAACTTTTAAAAAATATTGTATGGATTGTTAGGTTGCTTATTACATGGGATTTAGAACTTCTTTTTTTTCAGATTGTGAACTTAAACATGTGAGAGAAAAGTAGCATAAATACTTTGACTGCAACTCAAATAAGAATTTCACATATACCATAGAAACGGTGACTTCTTGCTATCAAGCTGGTTGGGATTGGGGTTGAAACTGAGAAAGAAGGAAAGCTTTGTGTTTGTTTTTCATCTTGCTATATGTATGCTCTGGTCAACGATGATGACCGACAACTAATATTGCCAGTGATCTTCAGAAAGATTAATCCTATCCAGGCAGTAAACTGTTTTACAACCATATTACAAAAATGCTGCAAGTAAATTATGTAATTTAGCAGGATTTAGCTAAGATTTAGCTAAGATTTAGCATATAAGCTCAGTTGAAGAAGACTCATATTTTTCAGCTTGTTTGAAATACTTTTCACTTTCCCTTGATATTAATCCCATTTTTAAATGAATTCCAGTAGCTGCCAAGTATAATGTTTTAATATTATAATTATACCTTCCCAGAATCAAAAGTAATGTACAAAGTGATTTTAATCTGCTCAAATCAATATGATTACTTTTTAATTGAATATTTTAGTTTGTTGAACTAATATGTGTTATAAAGTAGGTATTTTTCTAGCATATTCTTCTAAAATGATTGAAGTATTATGGGGATTTTGAAGCTTAGTGTTCTTCTTTCCATTAACTATCCATATTTAGTGAAGTGTGAATTAATAGAATATTTTATTTTTTTTAGTTAAATATGCAATTGCTATTGGAGACTAGCTATTTTCAAAGCAATAATATAATCACTGCTATTTTGGTTTGATTTTCCTGCAATTTAAATTATAATACAGAAAGATAGAAAGCTTGTTAGCTTATACTGGGAAATACTGTTCTGTGGCTTTTTTTTTTTCCTAACTAAATTAAATTCAAGAATGTGCCTTTTGAAATTTTCTTTTTTTTTTTTTTTTGGAGATGAAATTCATGATCTTAACTCAGCTTCCAAACAAAACTGGTCCCTTCAGAAATTTGCAGCTGTTTATTAAATTTAAATCACTGGTCTGTACAATTGAATTGGTATGAATAATACCAAAGATGCAATATGAATATATCAGAAAAATCTAAATGTAAAAAAATCCCATGAAATATTATGAAACTATATACTATTTTGTATTATTTGTGTGATGTGGAATTGTCATGAGCCCTTCTCTGTGTTTCAAAATGCTCAAATAAAAACCTCATTTCTATGATTGAGGAATTTACTGAGGTATCAAGAAAGTGCACATTTTTTTTTAAAGGCAAAGCTTTCCACAAAACAAATATGTTCTCTGTGCAGCTAGGCATCAGGTGGGAATTGCAGGACCAAGCAACTTAGTTGCCAAGCAATGATTCATAGACTTTGATGTTGCAGAGTTCTGACTACCACATAAGAAAACTATAACAAAAAGCCAAGATTGGTTTATTTGGTGGGAGCACTGGACAAGTAAACATAATGGCCATCTGACAGACATTTGACCATGAATACCTATCTTCATAAAACTTAATGGGTAGCAAAAATACTGAGAATTACTTTGTTAAGAAGGAAAGGATACATATGTAATATATCCACATAAAATATGCATGCATATGTATATATGCACACATGCAAATACATATGTAACGCATGTATGTATATGCACATATATGAGAAATATATGCACATATAATGTACATGCATATTATAGACCTATATGATACACATATGTGCATGTATGGATACACATATGCATGTGCATGTGCATATGTGCGCCACGTGTGCTTATGTATCATGTATATGTTGTGCGCATACATGTGTGTACATATGTGTATCATGTATATATATGCCTATTTTTTCAGAATAAATTGATGAGTAAACCCACTTAGCCATAATGTTAGGGTTTGAGAAACATGCCACAAAATCTAGGATGGGTTATCCAACTACCTGGGTTCTAGTTAACATTTCATATCCCATACATATCAGATAAAAATGGATGTTCAAGATTATTTCATTTGGGCCTGAAGATCCCAGTTATGTATGGTTTAATCTTTTTCTTTCTTTGTTATTATTACTTTTTTAAGGTTGACATCTTAATCCAACTAATGCTTTCAAATTTGGATTGTATTTTGGGCATTTCACTAATTGTACTTTTAAAACATAATTTTAAGCATTGCATTATCTTAATATATAAAAGAAGCTTCATTTAAATGACATTTTGCTTTTAGAATTAAGATTATTCCACATTTTTGAAACCTTAAATAATACACCATGAACCAATGAATCAATATCATGGAAAATTTCTTCAAAACATTTCTGCAAGTACAATTACTGATTGTAATGTAAGTATATCTAAAGCTCTGGATAAGTGTTGCTCTGTTACTTCATTTATTTATGTATTTATTTACTTATTACATTTCTATCAGGTTTTCATTTAAATGCCACTTAGTTAACATATAGTGTCATATTAGTTTCAGGTGTAGAATTTAGTGATTCATCCGTTCCATATAATACCCAGTGCTCTACAAGTGCCCTCCTTAATATTCATCCCGCTGCCTATCTCCCCTCCAGTAACCCTCTGTTTGTTCTCTATATTTACTCGTTTGCCTCTTTCTTTTTTTTTTTTTTTTTTTTTTGGCCCCTTGAACATGTGCTTTCTTCAACTATTAAGACAATTTGTAATCTCACACATAGTATATCAGAGTGACTCTGTTACTATTCCTCATGCCTTTTTGGGAATTTAACATGTTAAAAAAAGAAAAGGCATTTCACATCAATAGGGAAAAAGACCCACACTTAGTGTTACAGAAATGTATGAATTTTATATGAATTGTATTACTTTTTATTCATAAAATTAACAATTATTTAAAAATATAGCTAGCATGAACTAATATTATCACTTTAGGAGAATTTCATAACTAAAATTATGTGAGATTTATTCCTGGGTTGCAAGGGTGGTTCAATATTTGCAAATCAACCAATGAGATACATCACAAATAATAGAATAAGAACCACATTGTCATTTTAATAAACACAAAAAATATTTTACAAAGTACAACATCCATTCATGATTAAAATCATCAACAAAGTAGGTTTAGAGGAACATAATTAAACATAATAAAAGCTATCTATGAAAAACCCACAGTTAACATCATCTTTAATGTGGAAAAACTGAGAACTTTTTGTTAAGTTCTGGAATAAGACAAGATGTTAACTCATTGCTTCTATTCAACATTTTGCTGGAAGTCCTAAACACAGCATTCAGACAACAAAAAGAAGTAAAAGAAATCAAAATTGGTAAGGAAGAAGTAAAATTCTCACTATTTGTAGATGACATGATACTATACATAGAAAACCCAAAGGACTCTGTCAAACCCTGCTAGAATTGATAAACAAATACAGTAAAGTCACAACATAAACAATGTACAAAACTCTATTGGATTTCTATACACCAATAATGAAACAACAGAAAGAGAAATTAATAAAACAATCACAGGATCACCTGGGTGGTTGTTGGTTAATTGTCTGTATTTGGCTGAGGTCATGATGCTATAGTCCTGGGATAGAGTCCCGCATCAGACTCTGTGCCTGGTGGGAGTCTGCTTCTGTCTGCCTCTCTCCTTTTACCCCTCTAAAATCTAAAAAAAGGAAAAGAAAAGAAAAAAAGAAAAAGAAAACAATCCCATTTACAATTGCACCAAAAATAATAAGATACCTAGTAATAAATCTAACCAAAAAACAAAAGACCAGAACTCTGAAAACTATAAGGCATTGTTGAAAGAAATTGAAGATGATGCAAGGATATGGAAAGGCATTTCATGCTTATGGATTGAAAGAAAAAAATATTACTCAAAGCAATCATCACACAGTTAAAACAAACAATACTAAAATTTGTATGGAAACATGAAAGATCCCATATAGCCAAAACCACCTTGAAAAAGAAAAGCAATGCTGGAGACATCACAATTCTAGACTTCAAGTTATATTACAAAGTTGTAATATTGAAAACAGTAGGGTACTGGCACAAAAATAGACACATACATCAAAAAATCCAGAAATAAGTCCACAATTACAGGGTCAATTAATCTTTGACAAAGTAAGAAAGAATATCTAATGGAAAAAAGAGAGTGTTTTCAACAAATAGTGTTGGGAAAATTGGAAAGCTGTGTGCAAAAAAATGAAACTAGACTGCATTCTTACACCATACACAAAAGAAACTCAAAGTGAATTAAGGACCACTTAATCCTGTGAGACAGGAATTCATCAAAATCCTAGAAGAGAACATAGGCAGTAGCTTCTTGGACATCAGCGACTTCTTTCCTGCTGTCTCCTGAGGCAAGGGACACAAAAAGCAAAAAGAAATTATTGGGACTACATCAAAAAAACAAAAACAAAAACAAACAAACAAACAAACAAACAAAAAACAACTGATGCACAGCCAAGGAAACAATCAACGAAAGGCAACCTCCAGAATTGGAGAAGATATTTGAAAATGACATATCTGATAAAGAGCTAGTACCAAAAATCTACAGAGAACTTATCAAACTCAACACCCAAAGAACAAACAATCCAGTTAAAAAATGGGCAGAAGGCAGAAATGGACATTCTTTTTCAAAGAAGATATACAGATTGCTAACAGACACATGAAAAGATGCTCAACATCACTTATCTGGGAAATACAAATCAAAAGTACAATGATATCTCACCTCATACCAGCCAGAATGGCTAAAATGAACAACACAGAAAGCAAGAGGTGTTGGTAAGAATGCAGAGAAAGGGGAACCCTCTCACACTGTTGATGGAAATGCAGACTAGTGCAGCCATTCTGGAAAACAGTATGGGGGTTCCTCAAAAGGATAAAAATAGTGTTATCCTATGATGCAGTGGTTGCACTACTTGGTATTTACCCAAAGGATACAAAAATACAGATTCCAGGCATGCACCCTGATGTTTGGAGCAGCATCATCAATAATAACCAAACTATAGAAATAGCTCAAAAGCCCACTGACTGATGAATGGATAAGGAAGAAGTGGTATACCACTTTCATATATAGAATGGAATATTACTCAGCCATAAAGAATGAAATTTTGCCATTTGTAATGATGTGGATGAAGTCAGAGAAAGACAAATACCATATGATTTCATTCATATGTGGAATTTAAGAAACAAAATAAATAAACATAAGGAGAAAAAAGTAAAAGAAGAGGCAAGCCAGAAAACAGCCTCTTAACTATAGAGAAAAACTAAAGAGTTACTGGAGGGGAGGTGGGTTGAGAATGGGTTAAACGGGTGGTGGGTACTAATCAGTGCACTTGTTATGATGAGTACTGGGTATTGTATGAAAGTAAGGAATCACTGAGTTTTATACCTGAAATTAATATTATATTGGATATTAACTAACTGGAATTAAATAAAAACTTTTTTAAAAAGTATAAATCTGTGTAACTGGAGTACTGAAGAGCAGGGTGAGAAAAGGGGAAAGAGGCAATATTTAGAGAGAGAATGACCTATGCTACAGTCTTTTGTTCCTTGTTTCTGAAGTCATGGTATCATGAAGTGACAATTTTTGCTCAGATAGCTGGTAAACAATCTCTTGTATTTTTAAGTGCCCGCTGTCTTAGTCAGCTGATGCTGCTATAAAAATTTATTTATCAGCATTCTAGAAGCTAAAAAGTCTAAGACTAAGCTGCCTGCAGATTCATTTCCTACTAATAATTATCCTTTCTCTGGCTTTAGATGGTTGCCTTCTCACTGTGTCCTCACATGGTAGAGGAAAAAAGAGAAATCTGTGGTCTCTCTTTCTCTTCTTATAAGGACACGAATTCCATCATGGAGCCCCACCCCCATGACTTCATCTAAACCTAATTGCCTCCAAAGTGCCCACTTTCATATACCATTGCACTGAGAGTCATGGCTTCATCATATGAATTTGAGGCAGAGGGAAGGCACAACAGTCAGCCAGTAACACCTCCTGTGTGCGCTGTGAAAATAGAAGAACTGAATTTAAAGGACAGGTCTGTCTGATTCCAGAGTTTAATGATTGTTCTTTGCCTGCACTCTCCTGCCTATTTGCCCCCACTCCAAAAGTAATATATCTTTATAGTCTATCATAAAGTTAAGCAAACTACAGCTTGTGGTCCAAATTTAGCCTGCCACTTTGTTTTGTAAAACAATTTTCTGGGAACCCCCCAAAAAGAGCAGGAAAAAAAAAAAGAACTTATAAAACTCAATCCCCTCAAAACAAATACTCTAGTTAAAAAACGGGCAGAAGGCTGAAGACATTTCTCAAAAGAAGTGATAGAGATGGCCAAGAGACTCCCAAAAAGATGCTCATCATCACTTATCATCAGGGAAATGCAAATCAATACTACAGTGAGGTATCATCACCTCACACATATCAGGATGTTTAAGATCAACAACACAAAAAACAGCAGGTGTTGGGGAGGATGTGGAGATAAACGAACACTTGTGCATTATAGGTGAGAATGCAAACTGGTATGGCCACTGCGAAAGACAGAATGGTGGCTCCTCAAAAAATAAAAAACTGAACTACCTTATGATCTAACAGTAATACTGGGTATTTATTAGAGTACAAGAACACTAATTCAAATGGATATATGCACCCCTATGTTTATAGAAGCATTATTATCAATAGCCAAGATATGGAAGCAGCTTAAGTGTCCATGGGTTGATGAATGGATAAAGAAAAAAAAAAGATAAAATATAATGGAATATTATTCAGCCATAAGAAAGTATGAAATCTTGCCATTGACAACAGTGTGGATGGAGCTATGGATTATAAGGCTTAACAAAATAAGTCAGTAGAGGAAGACAAGTGGCATATTATTTCACTCATGCGGAATTAAAAAAAGGAAATGAGCAAAAGGAAAAAATTAAAAGAGAGCGAGAGAGAGAAAGAAATCAAGAAATAGATTCTGTACTATAAGAAAAAACTGATGGGGAGGTGGGGAAGGGGCTGGGTGAAATAGGTGGTGAGGATTTAAGAATGCACATCTGGGAGATGAACAAAAGTGATGTATGGAATGTTGAATTATTACATTGTACACCTGGAACTAATATAAGACTGTATGTTCACTAAGTGGAATTAAAATAAAAACTAGGGTCGCGTGGGTGGCTCTAGTCCATTAAGCATCTGCCTTCAGTTCAGGTCATGACGTCAGTCAGGGTCCTGGGATCCAGCCTGCACGGAGCTGCCTGCTCAGTGGGGATCCTCCTTCTCCCACACACCCACTCATGCTCTCTCTCTTTCTCTCTCTCTCTCTCAAACAAATAAATAAATAAATAGATCTTTAATAAATAAATGTATATATGCAAAATTGATTGCAAAACAAATATATATGTGTATGCATTAAAGCAAATATGCAGTATTCACCCATTCAAACAAACACAAGTTTCTCAATAGCCTAGACTGTTTTTCTGTAGTGGGCAATGTGGTTATATTGACTACAGATCTAATATAAATATATCTAATAACATATAGTTACATATGTTTATATATATCATTTTTATATTGTATATATATGTTAATACTGACTTTAGAAAAGTTATGGAATTAGTGGGATTTAACTATTTAACATTTAGAAGATCATGACATGAAGTAAGTTTAATTTAGTTATTTTTCCATTATTAAAAATGTATAATATCAAAAGTTGTTCAAATAAATTAAAAGAGTAAAAAGAAAAGAAAGGAGTTGGGGAAAGGCAGATATGCAAAAACGGATTGTACAAAATGAAGGTAGTTAATATGAGCATTTTCGAGGAACATTAAGTTGTAATTCTTATTTTTATGAAAATAGATTAGATTTTACTTTATTTCTGCTACTTCCTAATAATTTACATTTGTTAACTTCTGTGAATAAGAAAAGAATTTTTATCTCAGAGTTAAAACATGGGTGGACTGAATGCAGGATGCCTAGTTATCTGATTTTAGGAACTGATTTTTAGAATACTGATTACTCCCAAGTATTTTTCAGTATGCTCACATATAAACGAATTCTTATACGAAAGTTGTAGCTCATTAAAGATTGCACATCAGAAGATTTAATGAAGTAAAATACATTTAAATACTAAGGATTACAAGAAAGAAATATTGAAATTATGGAGATAAAGAAAGCCCATCTTAGAACACTTAAGCCAGTAAGTGGGATAGAGAGAATACATAAATAATCCCTGACCACAAATTTCCAGGAATTAAAATAATGCAAATGATATCAATAATATCATTTATATTTTACCTGATATTATTTACAGAAAAAAAGCTCCAAGCTATGATATAGTACTAAATACATATAATGTATAAATATTAGATGAAAATAATTTAAAACTCCAGTCTCTTGTGGCATGCTCCTATACTTAGTATTACACAGTTCTTAAAAATATACTGTGTATATATCATTTGCACATTGCTAAATTATATTCTGGAATTTTACTTAAATCACTGTAATAAAATGTGTTAATGATATAGTATAATAGCATTAGAGATGCAAAAGCCTGCATGAATAAGCATTATTGTTTTATCTCTATTCATCACCAATTTAGTCTTTTATAAACTAACAAAAAATAGGGAAAATGAGGAGAAAGCTCTTAGGGTTGTCAGGATTAATGACACTGCCAGTGTTGTTAATCTCTCTCTATTCAAAAGAGTACAAAAAGCAAGCCCCTAAAACAAAATTAGAGGAAAACATAGTCAAGACTCCCAAGAGTACTAGTAGAGTTAGTGATAAAGCCCTAATATCCACTCTTCAGGGACATATTTTTAACATTTAAATTTCTGAGTATCCCGAGAGGAAGGTTTTTTGGAAGCAAGCTACAGACATCTGGAGTCAGTGTTCTGCATTTGCAGCATTAGGTGAAGCGTGGATAGATGTTACCATCTCTTTTCTTTAAAATGTTTTGGAACGCTACTGTACAATACCCTGCCGAACAGGCAGATTCCTGTAATTATGCCACACAAACCCTCCCATTGCAGGCAACGGAGATTTTACACACAGAGCAAGTGAAAGGCTTTATTTTCAGGGAACGTTTCTTTAGTGAGTAACAAGAGTGGTGAAATAATAGGGTCTTTTATTTATAGAGTTCCTTAGTTCAAAGAGCTCAAGAAAGTGGTAGTCATGATCTCATTAATGAGCAAAGCAGCTCTGTGAGAAAACATAGAACCCATAACCATATTCTGCATGTAAGGAAACTTACGCTTAGAAAGTTATGTGTGAGACCCAATTATCTTTATGCCTGTATGTGATGAGCATAGTAATGGGACTACAACAAGGTAAGACCTCCACTGCACAAAGCAATACACTCAGTGCCTCCTAGGCAGCCTCCTGCAGGCTGCTTGATTGCACAAGGTGGCTGCAGCTTGCCTTGGTTTTCTTCCTAGACCACTTCCTAATCCCCACAAACCTATGGGCATTCCTTTATGTTCAACACAACCAAATCATTATAAATCTGCTAAAGTTGGCTTCCATACAGGTTCAAATGTAATATTTTCATCATGGTGATGTTTTAGCTGTATTTATGTTGCCTAAGGTGAGTTGAGGTTAGGATGTTGACTGCATAAACAATATGGTGGTAGCAATACATCTCAGGTTATGATAAAATCAGATCTGTCTCTGAGAGAAAGAATCAGAGAGGCATTTAGAAAATGTTGTGGTATGTGCTTTATTGAGAAAGTCCAGGTTGATTCACTTTCTGTGTATTTGGGAAGATAATTGTGAAATTCCAAATTAGGGATATCCATGAAGGCCTAAAGATAAAGATCAAAGATAGAGTATTGATAGGCAGTTACATTCCATTAGTCTTAGAGAAACATCGAAAACTGCCTTCAAGTAGATTAGCCCATGCTGAAATTTCCTTAGTTTTTGTGTACCTTCTCTTGAACCAATTTTCACAAAGTAACAATGATTGAATACTGTTCTTTCAACATTCATTGCTGTGCTTCCTGGAGAGACCTGAAATCCATAACTACTTAAACATTTCAAATGGCTAATTCTCATTAAGTAATAAACATATAGGGTGCCTAGGTGGCTTAGTGGGTTAAAGCCTCTGACTTCAGCTCAGGTCATGATCTCAGGGTCCTGGGATCAAGGCCCGCATTGGGCTCTCTGCTCAGCAGGGAGCCTGCTTCCCCCTCTATCTCTGCCTGCCTCTCTGCCTACTTGTGATCTCTCTCTGTCAAATAAATAAATAAATAAATAAAATCTTTTTAAAAAAAAGAAATAAACATATAAAATTTAAGATTATCTCTATTTTAAAAACAACTATTTTTCATCACTTGGAGAATTTGAGAATAGTTTCCATATTCATGATTCAAATAGTCAGTATTCTAAATTTACGATTCAAAAAGTTTTGTTAAGATGAGAACACTTAAACTTACACTAAGTGTTTATATATCCTCAACCATGATACTTAGACACTTTAGTTGAGTGTCAACATCAGTTTTAGGATTCTTTGGCAATATATAGTATTTCCCCAGTTTCTCTAAGTTATAAAATGAAGATATTTAATAAGATTGCTTCATCAGTAAGCTAATGTTATTTAAGTGGTTATTAAATACTAGCATTTTAGTATTTATTGATAATTTCTAGTTTTCATGGAAAAAGCAAAGCAGTGATTGGCTAACAGAAATAGTGGGAAGGAAAATGTTTAACTTTCCTCAGTGATGGGAGTAAAATTCAGTTTATCAACTAAATTGCATTCAGCTAAAAATTGCCTAAATGATGAAATTATATAACCCCTTTCTCTTCTACTTGAAATGGACATGAGTGCACCACAGTACAATGGTTAAGTGACTTGTTCATGGTCACATACTGCCATATATCAGAATGAGGAATCAGATTCCACCCTCTGCACTGTGCACCTAGAACTCTAAGCTTAATATGCCATTTACAGGTTTGGAAAAATTACTTAAATCTTATTGCAAATAGAATCTCAATGGTTGTCTAATGTCTGAGATTATTTTCTGAAATTCTCTTTTTCTTTTTCCTTTGGGAGGTGTCAGATTTGTCCTTTGTTGTACTTTACACGTTAAAGAGAACATAATTTAAAATCTTTATTTATACCTTGTAATATTTACAAATTAGTATCTATGGTTACTATCGGTAGTTGCCCCTCCGGGTATAAAAATTTTACTGAAATTCTTATTTAGAAATTATATCAGAGTTAGTCTTATTGAGAAGTTTCATCAGAGTTAGTCTAATATGTGTGGAAACACTTATTCTCCTCCTACTCTATTAAGCCAAAGAATGCAGATTTGAGCAGGGGGAGGAAAAAAACTTTGGATGATATAATGTCCTTTAAATTCAAATTTGTTTTTTTTGCAGAGGATATTACTATTAAATAAAATGATGGCAGATGCCAGTATATGTTCTTTCCTTATTTGTAGGAAAACCTGACACAGTAAATAATAGCCTAAGAAGGGTCATATTGGATATTCAAATAGACTATTGTAGTTTATTAAAAATGATATAAAATGATAAGTTTTAATAGTAGAATATACCTGCATACACAACTAACTGAAACCAAGTTAATTGTACATATTTAAAAAATAAGAATGAGGACATTATCTATGATTTTATCTAAAATGAAAAATGAAAGCTGATATTAATACCTTATGATTTCAACTGAAATGTAGTTTATACTTGTGCTACCCAAATTATTATATTTTGGACCAAATTAAATTTAAAAGCCTCAATAATAGAAAATACACATATCCTTTTTTTTTTTTAAGATTTTATTTATTTGACAGAGAGAAACACAGTCAGAGAGGGAACACAAGCAGGGGGAATGAGAGAGGGAGAAGCAGGCTTCCTGCCAAGCAAGGAGCCCGATGTGGGACTCGATCCCCGGTCTCTGGGATCATGACCTGAGCCGAAGGCAGTCACTTAACCAACTGAACCACCCAGGTGCCCCATACATATCCTTTTTATGAAATGTTCCAATAGGCTGCTGGCCTTGTATTTGAACAACCACACCAAACCCTTTCAGGTAAGCAATTTTATATATACATAGAAATTTTATACTTTATGTGTCTATATAAACATTTTATATATAAACATATATATATAAAACATAAACTTATATATAGGCATATATAATATATGCATATATGTAAAATAATATATGCAAAACATATGTAAAACAAAGAATGCTTACATATAAACATTTTTGTTAATCCTTCTTACATAAGTTATATATTGCTGCCTAACAAATTGATAGAGAGCTTAATCACTGAAAGCAAAACACACACAGAAACACACACATATATTATCTCAGATTTTCCTGCTGTGGATTAAGAATCCGGACAGTGCTTATCTGGGTCCTTTGCTTTATAGTCATTCTGAAGGCCACAATAAAGGTGTGGGCCCCAAGGTCTGTGCATTCCTTGGAAGCATCAAGTGGAGGAGATTGTACCTCCAGTCTCACTCAGTAGCTGTTGGCAACACTCAGTTCCTCAGAGTTCCTTGCCAGGTGGACCTCCCCAAAGCGACAGCGAGCTTTATCAAAACCACTAAGAGTCTTCAGCAAGATAAAGTCATAATCTTTTATAATCTAATCACAGAAGAGACATCCAAATTACCTTAATTGTATTCTATTGGATGTCACTACGTCCGACCCAAACACAGATAGGGAAATTCACAAGGGCATGAATACCAGGAGGTGGAGATAATTGAGAAATATCTTTGATACCTACCTAAGACACTTCTTTAAATCACTACTTTAAAAATATTCCTGGTTTCCAAAAGTTAAGTGAAAACTTAGGAATCTGTGTTAGGTCTACGGAATAATGTTATAAATTAAGGCATAATCTAGAAACAATAAGTCCCAGAAATAAATGAGTAGCTAAGACATTTATGACTTAGTTCAGACTCATATGAAGTAAAAACTATCTAAAGCTAGCAAACAGTATAAGATTTTATTGAGATAAAATGTTTATATATACACATAAAATATAAAATTTCTATGTATATATAAAATTGCTTACATATTAAACTTCTTTTTATGTATATATAAAATTGCTTACATATTAAACTTCTTTTTTCAGGGACTACATATGTTTTTTTTTAATTGATTTTGGTTCTATTTTTTTTGATTGTTGTAAATAAATCCCTGCATTTATCCATTTCTTCATGTGTGTGCCCTGATCCTTCTTCTCTTTACATTTTGACTCCCCTATTTATTAGTTACATGGCTTTGACAAGTCATTTAACTTTCTTTGCTTCAGTTTCCTCATCCTAAAATTAGAAAGATGTTTAAAACTTAATACACAAAATACACATTCCATAAATGATAATTTTTATAATAATTAATTTTATTTTTCATGTTTCAAGATTCATTGTTTATGCCCCACACCCATTGCTCCATGCAATTTCCATAAATGATAATTATTGTCATATCTTTTCCCCATATCTTAGATAATTCTCATGATTGATAAACTGATTAATGTGTATATATGTATATATATATCCATTCAATTAATAACAAAGACTTATTAATTGCTAACAGTGCATTAGTTGCTTATATGTTATGTGCTGTGGATACTGAAGGTGGTATATCATTACCATTTTTACTATTATGCTGATTGCCTTCTAGAAACAGAAACAGGATTCTATAGGAGCGCAGAAAAAGACTTAATGTAGGGGTTTAGCAGAAGTATACAAAAGGCCTGAATCATATCTAAAATGAAGTCTAGTGAATGCAGGGAAAAATAGCTTCCCTGGTAAATAAATGAAAAGGCACAAGCATGGGAACCATTCAAGAATGTGTGATCTATTCAGGTAAAATAAATTGCTTCTTTAACTGAGGAATGAGTTATTGTGGAGACTCCATAATAGTTGAGTCTAAAAGGGTAGGAGGAATGGGACTCATGAAAGGCTTTATGTGCTTACCAAGGCATTGTATACTTTATTTAAAAAGAGGCAAATATAGTTAAAATTTATGTTTTTTTAAGAAACAAGGAAATACATTACTATGTTTCATTAATTCAAAGTAATCCCTGATATACTATAGATAGTATGTCTAAGTTGATTTTTTTCCAGTGCCAAAAGAAATGTTATTAAACTACTCTGAATTAGCATCGGCTCTAGTTAGCCTGACTTCCTCTGTATATCTCAAATAGAAGTTTTAGCTAAAGTAAGAAATGAATTTATAGTATTGGGTATGGGAAATAACTAATGTATACTCTTAACTTTCTGTAATTTTAAAATATATGTTCAGCTAATATGTAGTCTATGGAAAAACAAAAAGTGATAAATTGAAAGAAAAGAAAGTCCATACTTTAAAATTATTTTTAAGTATTAAGCAGCTTTATTGAAAGAAAATATAAACTCTAGAGAAAAATATTTCTAGTTTATTTGCTAAGCAAGAAATAAGTGAACATATAAAATTAATCACTTTTATTATAAAAGGTGAGATAAAAGCTTCACAGGAAATGTGATCTCAACATTCTAGGAAGAGCATACTCAGCACTATGTGGAAGTTTAGTAAATTAAATGCTCAAATTAGTAAAATTGTTGGTATATATATTATACTTTAATAAATATGTTTGAAAATGTTTAAATGTAAATAAAACTTATATGCACCTATCTTCCCTCTACCCCCCCAAAATGAGGCAAAATATATATATATATATATATATTTATATATATATATATTTTTAAGATTTTTTAAATTTTTTTGGTCAGAGAGAGAGTGAGAAGGAGACAGAGAACACAAGCAGGGGGGATGGCAGGCAGAGGGACAAGCAGCCTACCTGCTGCACAAGGAACCTGATGCAGGACTCTATCCCAGGACCCTGAGATCATGACCTGAGCTGAAAGCTTCACTGACTGAGCCACCGAGGCATCCCAAGAAATACTTTTATAAGGAAGTTGGAAATTTACCAAAAAAAAAAAAAAGAAGTGGTAAGTATTCCTCTTAACCAATCAATAAGGGAGTATGGAAACCCTGGATCTTGAAAAACCAGAGAGAGAAAGAGAAAATTTAGAATGCCCCATTTACCTTTGTCCAGTATCAACTTTAGTTAGAAACATGTACACCCTTCTTTTTGTCTTTAACTACTCATTCTTCCTACTCTTTATCTACATTCTTCTGGTATACTAGAAGGAAACTCAAGGTCTTCTAGGATAATAATCCTACCTAATATATAATTATTTTTAGCAAATTTTCTGAATAAGAAACAAAAATATGTGTGTGTAGTGCATGATGTGTAACTGGGAACCTAGACTGTGATATTATTGCAAACTATTTAAGTTAAACTCCAAGTGAAATTGCTTTCTATTGTGTTATAGACACCTTGTCAGAAGTTATTTATTCAGTACTGAAGCAATAAAGTTCTATATAAATTTGAAGCACTCTCTCTTCCCTCTGGAATTAATGTCTTAAAGGACATAGTAACCAAAGATGGCTTAGGAAATACTGTGACATTTTGTATTAGGATAAACTCTTGCTTTATACAAAGATAAAGTGAATACATTTTTTATTCGAGAAGCTATTTGATGAGAAAATTAAATTTAAAATGTAGTAAAATCCCAATTAAAATAGGGAATCCATTGTCAGTCTCTGATAAAAGTAGCCAACATTTTAAACTATTAAGTATATGTATTAACGACCCATCATTTCCATAGAGGTCTGTAGGTGTTTGGCTATCAGAAATACTGAAGTATCCGTAACTTACCATGGAAGGTAGAGCTAAGGCAATTAAAGAAATGGGTTTCTTGTCTTCACAAAATCTACAATTGATGAAATGAAAAAGTTTCTGAAGGGAATAAGGGAAGAAATAACATTCAAATGTGAGCAATTGACATTAATCCCTGATGTTCCCTAAATTGCAGGGTTACATAAAAAGTGAAGTAACAGGGGCGCCTGGGTGGCTCAATTAAGCGACTGCCTTCGGCTCAGATCATGATCCTGGAGACTCGGGATCGAGTCCCACATCGGGTTCCCTGCTCAGCAGGAAGCCTGCTTCTCCCTCTCTCACTCCTCCTGCTTGTGTTCCCTCTCTGGCTGTGTTTCTCTCTGTCAAATAAATAAAAATATTAAAAAAAAAAAGTGAAGTAACAGACTCAGAAGGAAGACTCTGGTTTGTATGATATCCATACCCGTTTTAGATCTACTGCTGACAAGCTGCATTGAGTGTCACAAGCCAGGAGCTTCTGTGCAACTTGAATTCCTCAACTGAAAAATCAGGATAATGTTTCTATTATCAAATCTCAGAAGATTAATAGGAAAACACACAGTAAAAGTGATTCTACAGCAGATGCAAATGTTCATGTAAAATACTAACCTAAATTTGGTGTCTGTATAAGAAAAATCCATTTCAAAGGGAAATTTAGTTTACATTCAGCTTCCCTAAAGCTATAATGCCCTTTGAATTCAATGTTAGGTTGAAATAGAAAAGTTCTAGGTAAAATCAACCTGAACTTTACAATAGAATACTTTTATTATGTGGTCCCAGGCCAAACAGGAGGAAGGGGCTAATTCCCTGCTATATTTTACTGAATGCAGTAAGAACAATAAGTGCTCACCATGAGATTTAAAAATCCACTTACAGGTTCTTCATCAAAGGCCAGAGGAATAAAAATCAAGTATTCCCAGACATAACCACCCCTAAATAAGTCTTGCAGTAATTAGGAACCCATTATGAGAACATTTCATTGGGCCATAAGAGGGGCTGAAGGAAGAAATGTTTATAAACTTGTACTAAATTTTAACCAATACTTTGGGCAAAATAATTCAATGCTCATTAGAGTATATTTTTCCATTTATGTTAAATCCTTCAATTCACATATTTAGAATATGTATTCATACACCACAATATATACATATATACCATATATGTATTTATATGCCACCATTTACATACCACCAATGTATTTATATACCACCATCTAATAAAAAATTAATATATTTTATGATATGGTCAAAGAAGATTTGTGTTAAGTAAATAAATTTGGCAAAGAGGAATGCAGCATTTTTTGCTACTAATTTTAAAATGCAAAATCAAAAATAAAATACTTGAAAATTTTTTGAAAACCTTTTTTCTTTGTTGTTTATCTTTGTATTTCCCTAAACTCAGACTGTCTATTGATAATGTTTTTTCCTTTAATTCAAATGAGGTTTTAAAGAAGGTGACTTTAAAAAAAAACATTTAGAAAGCATTGTGAGTACTTATGTGGCAGACACTTATTTGGGCCTCCCAAGGATACTTTCCACAATGTAGTCACTGTCCAGCTGCACGTGAGTAGTTAGCTTACTGACTCCAACAGTCCACACCCGCAGGATGTGCCTCAGTAGAGATGCTTCCCTAGTAGAGATGCTTCTCTTCTAGGTAGACTCCTAGTCAATAACTGAGAGGGTGATGGTATGGAAGCCTAGCCATCTTTGCCCAATATGGCATTCCTTTAACAAGCAATAATTGTTTCAGAGCTTCCCTTTGGGTTGGCATGTCTACATTGATTCCCTAGAGATGGAAAAAAAAAAATCTGGGCAATTAACAGGGTAATTAACTTATAAGAAACTCCCATTTTGTGTAATTGATAAGGAGAAATGATGAACACCAACTCCAGTATTTAATAGACTGTTGAGCTTACAAGAGGATTGAATGCTTGGCTCAAGCAAATCAATTATGCCAAGATTATGTCACTTACTCAGAAGGGTCAAGCTGCTGACAAAAAAGACAATGATAACTCAAAGATTTTGATTCCTTATATTTTTAACACTCCAAAAACCAATAAAGAAAATTCTCCTCAACAAAGTAACAGGTTTTTCTTTTATAACTACTCCCTCCTCCTCCTGTGGACATCAGGCTTATAAACAGAGTTAAATCACATTCCAGGGGCACCTGAGTAGCTCAGTTGGTTAAGCGACTGCCTTCAGCTCAGGTCATGATCCCGGAGACCTGGGATCGAGTCCCACATCAGGTTCCCTGCCCGGCAGGAAGCCTGCTTCTCCCTCTCTCACTCCCCCTGCTTGTGTTCCCTCTCTGGCTGTGTTTCTCTCTGTCAAATAAATAAAATCTTTAAAAAAAATTCACATTCCAAAGAAATCTAGATTATCCAGACATTACAAGAAACATCACACTGACCCACTAGGTTGATGGCCCCATGCTAATTGTATAAGAGGAGAAAGAGGTAGCCACAGTAAAGGGTGGGATTAAGTTCAACAGCAATTCAGGGACCTGACACTTCAGTACCTTATTTAAAGATCTATTGGTTAGAAGCACGCCAGATACCCCTTTGAAATTAAGAAACAAATTGCACCATCTTATATTTTCTACTACAAAGAAGAAGGAACAATACCTAATAGATCCCTACACCTCATGAAAGTAGTATTTCAGAGGTGCTGGGGTGGCTCAGTCAGTTAAGCATCCAACTCTTAATTTCAGCTCAGGTCATGATCTCATTGTTGTGGGTTTGAACCCTATGTTGGATTCCACAATGGGCATGAAGCCAGCTTGGGATTCTCTCTCTCCCTCTACCCTCCCCCCACTCATGTGCATGTGTGCCTGTGTGCACACAATCTTTCTCTCTCTTAATTAAAAAAAAAAAAAAGACGAAAAGAAAGAAAGTGACACTTCATGCATGGGGATTCTGCTCTGACTCATGTGCCAGGAAATGGGAATGCTCTGTGATATCCTAGCTTGTGATGAAAGCAGTCTTGCCCCATAGGCTTTATGGTCCATCAGAATGTGATACTGTGTTGCAGGGATCATTATTGAAAAAAATCCTGTGTGGTATTTATGACAGGCCCTAGAGGACAACTGAAAATATAGGCCCCTAGAGCAAAGCTATGCAATTTGTGGCAAAGATAGTTACTGGCATGTGACTGAGCACTGGTAAGAATGAAATACTTGACCATGGAACACTAAATGGCTGTGGATCTGGGCCCGATCACCATGAACTCAGTCCTTTTAAAAGCATCAAGTCATAAATCTGGGCTGGCCCTGCAGGGATTCTTTGTAAGATGTAAATGGAATGCTCAACACCCAGCAAAAGCAGGAACAGAGAGTATGAGCTACATGAGCAAGTAGTACTACATGTCACATATCTTCCATGTGACCTCTATGTCACATGTCATAACATGGTTGCATAAGGTCCCCTTCTCAAATTCACACCTGTGGTGTGGTTCCATTGGTGGTTCCACTTGGAAAAAGCAAAGTGAAACAAAACAAGAACAAAAAACCTGAGTTTTGTTTCTACATGAATTTCTCAATAAATGGGTATATAAATCAAAAATGGAGAATGACCGTATTATAACATTGCACATAGATTGTCTTGAAAGACAATGAGGAAGTAAAAATTTGTATAGTGAATGGAGCTTTAGAAGGTGCATCTGATCTTCCACTTTGTGTTATAGGCAAAATAGCCTCAAAAGAAAATACATATAGTCCCCTGGGCAGTAGTCAATAGCCTGGTCAGATTGAAGTCTGAAAGGGACAAGAAAGAAAGAACAGGGGAAAGAAGGCCCTTGTTAGAGGAATGTGAATAAACATATGAAAGTGGGCACAAAGTATAAAGATCTTTGAACCGTATGTTAAAACCCATCAGAAAGTACCACATGCAAGTAGACACAATGACTTAGCCCCTTGGTTTTAATCAGCATTTTTCAGTGAACATTTTAGTGCTAATGGGCACACACACACACACACACACACACACACACACACACACACACAATGGCCACAGTGACAGTGACAGTGACAGAGGCTATATATAGGCCCTACTCTGACAGAGCAAGGCCAATTTATTTATTCTATTTATTTTTTAAAGATTTTATTTATTTGACAGAGAGAAACACAGCAAGAGAGGGAACGCAAGCAGGGGGAGTGAGAGAGGGAGAAGCAGGCTTCCCGCCAAGCAGGCAGCCTAACTTGATCCTGGGACTCCGGATCATGAACTGAGCTGAAGGCAGGGGCTTAACCACTGAGCCACCCAGGCACCTTGGAGCAAGGCCAATTTAACAACTGCTGCCTCTGATTGTCTGGCAGCAGGTTATTGATTTCCCAAGATGACAGAATTCCTTGTGAAAAATAACTAGCCAATTGACAGCAAGATGAGTTCTTTGGATTCTTTCAACATCAAGGGTCCCTGAATTGTTTTCACAGAAATGGGTGCATAATATTCATATGGATTGAACATTACAGCCTTTAAGATCTCAGTCAACTTCACTCACTTAGGATGTTCAGAATGCCTGATCCACATGAAAGGAATCAGATGCAAAATATCATCTGATGAGAGAAACCACTTTACAGGGAAGAAGGTATGGCAGTAGAGTAGATTCATTACTGTGGTTCTAGCACATACCACACCACCCAGGATCTGCTATTCCAGTAGAGCACTGAGAGAAGCCCTTGAAAATATAGCTGAAGCACCAGTTTGGAAGCCAAACCCTTGGAGGATGGGATGCTATCCTCCAGTACATGTATAATGCATTGAATTAGAGAGCTGTGCATGTGCATCAGAGAGCATGGTGCTGTGCTCCAAAGAAGATGGATGCATGAGTTCAGGAACCAGGGGGCAGAAGCAGTGGTTAGCACAGGTATCTCTTCTCCTAATGATTCACTAAATACTTTGTGTCTCCTATCTCTGCAATTCTGGACTCTGCAAGATTAGAGTCCCTGCTCCTTAAAGAATGCAAACCATCATGGGGATAATCAAACTACCACCAATAACTATCACCTGGTCATGTTGAGCAATTTAAGTCCACTCAGCAGCAAACAAGAGGAGTCATTATCTTGGGAGGAGTAAGTGATTATAATTAACATGAGGAAGTAGTGCTCCTTTTTCACAGTAGAAACATGGAGAACTATGTGCATAATTTAGTTGATATATTTTGGTTTCATTGGTGCTCCTTGACAATATGTGAGTGAACAAGGGCAGCAATGTTTATCTGAGAGGTTGAAAGATATCAAGGTATCAGATCTCTTAGGGAAGGTTTATTTTACACTACTAAACAAAACAACAAAGATGGTAGCTGAGGGTGGGCAAAATTTGGAAAGAATAAATACATAGATGACAGTGCCATCTTAAGAAGTTGAGACCAACTACAGTGATGAGCACTGGAGTTTATCCTGCTAATATCCCTCTTCTAAACCTTCCCTCAGGAAGAATGGCTCACTCTGAAGGGGATTCTTTTTAAATGTTCGTAGAAAAGTGGATCTGGTTAATATAATTAAGGACTTGCTGCTCAGCTATAGGTAATATGCTTATCTGATAGTTTCTAGCCCTCAGTTCCACCAGGGTCTGCTTCAGTATTCAGGATGAGGCCATGCATGGCTGAGTGGCTCAATCAATTGAGCATCGGCCTTCTGGCTCCCTGCTCAGCAAGGAGTCTGCTTCTCCCTGTCCCTTACCCCCTCCCTGCTGCTTGCACTCTCTCTCTCTCTCTCTCTCTCTCTCTCTCTCTCTGACATTCTCTCTAATAAATAAGTAATTTTTTTTAAAAAGGTAAAAAAGCTTTAAAAAATAACAAAAAAAAACAAAAGATGAGGTCATGTTTTCCAGGGATGACCTCTGGCCAATGACTAACCAAGCCATTGGTAGCCAATGTTAAGCTCATCTTAGCATGGTAACAATGTAATGGCTAAGGAAGCAGGTGGTGCAGTGACACAGTGATCCCACCCAACACAAAAATCATCTAACAGGCTTTTTCTTTAGAGCTCATGGTTATGTTGGTAGAGACTCTTTTAGGTCTGTATCTTGATCTGATAATCACTCTGTTTGATCATGTTGCGTTTTCTTTTGTGTTTTATAAATTACACCTCAATAAACCTTTTGCCCTACCAAATTTGTCTCAACGTTGGCTTGTCAAAAATCCTAATCTCAGTGGCCGACTCTAATCAGTTGAAATAAATGTTCATTACTTCTTGCAGATAGTTTTTATGGCATTTTCACTCATTCATTTTTTTCTATACATATCTAAATAGTTTATTTTTAATTCAAAGCATGAAGCTAGTTTTGTTCAAGGCAGTCTGTTGTATACATTGGTTATTCCCACAAGAATTTTGCCCTTAAGAAATTAACAGAGAAATTCACACAGTGAGACAGATTCCAAAATAAAAATATGATAGTTATTGACAGTAACATTTGAGAAAATGTTATGGTGCATATTCAGTTGAGAAAGTCATTGTTTTCTATTGGGGATAAGAGCACTGATGGAGGGGCGCCTGGGTGGCTCAGTTGGTTAAGTGACTGCCTTTGGCTCAGGTCATGATCCTGGAGACCCAGGATGGAGCCCAGGATCGGGCTCCCTGCTTGGCGGAAGCCTCACTTCCCCTGCTTGTGTTCCCTCTACACCTGTGTTTCTCTCTGTCAAATAAATAAATAAAATCTTAAAAAAAAAAAAAAAAAAAAAAAAAGAACACTGATGGAGGCCAGAAAGAAGGAATGAGATTTGATCTGTAGGAAATTAGGATCAAGGTGGGCAGAAAACACAAGTGTGACTTCTTTTACATATCTAGGCACTTAAAACTAAATTTAATTGGTTTGTGGTTTTAGTGGCTTAAAATGAAACATATGAATTATATTTATAATTTTGAGTACACCCAAAACAATAATTCATTGTTTAAACTTAACATAAAAATTGAAGATATAGGGGCACCTGGGTGGCTCAGTTGGTTAAGTGACTACCTTTGGCTCAGGTCATAATCCCAGAGTCCTGGGATCAAGCCCCATATCGGACTCCCTGCTCGTAGGGAAGCCTACTTCTCCCTCTCTCACTCCCTCTACTTGTGTTTCCCTCTCTATCTGTGTTTCTCTCTGTGTTTCTCTCTGTCAAATAAATAAATAAAATCTTTTAAAAAATGAAGATATACAGGAGAGAGTGAAATTCTTTTGGGAATCAGACATAGTTGGATTTAAAACTTGACTCCCACACTTACATTGTACAATATCCTCCTATCTGGTCTCCTTGAATTTAGTCTGCTTTCTCCAATACTTAGGCTATAGGACTACCAAACTTTCTTCATGTAACTTTTGAACATTTTAATGTACCACAGAAGGCCCACTCTGCCATCATGTGCAAGATTTAGTGTTCTTGACAAAATTATCTTGCAGTTATGCAATCATACCACGTTTTCTCAACTGTCTTTTACCAGTCACTCATGCCAAACACTCATAGTGTTATTTTCTTAAGGACTAGATTCATATTGGAGAGACTATTACCCTATCCCCTTCTCCACTTACCTAACTCCACTAATCCATTTTCATTCATTTTAGAATTATCTAAGTTGAATGAATTATTCTCTCTCTGAAGATGGGCTAAAAATACCTTCCCTATATTTCCATAGTGTTTGTGGAACAAGTAACAGTTATCATTACTCCTTCCAGTTGCATTGTTTTCTGTCTTTCCAGTATCCTAAATGACAGAGATGTCTATCTAAAGATTTGTAGACTGACACTTTGTAGGTATTCAGAAAATGCTCTTTGATTAAGGGCTACAGTTTTCAGCATGGAGACTTTAGAATTCACGACTGTCTAAAAGTGACTTCCTAACCAACATTATCTATACAGGTAAAGAAGAGGAATCTTACAAATATTTTTCAGCTTTGACTGTGGATCATCTGCAACCCTATCACTGGGGAATTTTTCAACATATAAATCTTACAAGGAGATAAATTCCATATCTCTCTGTAGAAGTACAAAAGACCTGACACAGATTTTTTTTTCCATTCTTCCTTAAAGCAAGGAGACTGGTGCACGACCTATTCAACTGGCCAGATTCCCACTCCCCCACCACCCTACTTCTAAACTGTGAATGAAGAGCTAGTTTCTTTTCTTTTTTTTTTTTTTTTAATTTTATTTATTTGACAGAGATAAATACAGCCAGAGAAGAAACACAAGCAGGGAGAGTGAGAGAGGGAGAAATAGGCTTCCTGCTGAGCAGAGACCCCAATATGGGACTCGATCCCAGGTCTCCGGAATCATGACCTGAGCTGAAGGCAGTCGCTTAACCAACTGAGCCACCCAGGCGCCCCACCAAAAGCTTTTTCTACCTAACACAGTATTACGTATTCAATTTAATATTAACTCCAGTGAATTTTGGGTGCTTATTTTTCAGGCCTTGAAGTTGTAGGAGATTGCAAACAGCCTTTCTATCTCCCACTATCTTCCATCTATGGAAAGTAGAGATAAATAAATTCATCTGTTGTCAAATTCTCTGCAAAGAATCAGGTTACTATTTTTTCTCTCTGTGGTGACCAGTCTTCCTTCAGTTGAATGTTCAACAGTGATATCATATTGCAATTTTTCTTTTTCATTTCAAGCATATGAACACTGGCTTTCTATATTTCTTAGGGAAGAGACTGCAATGTAGCAAGCCTAGAAAATTCTCACTACACAGTTGAATATATAAAGACTACAGAACACTTCCTTTCCTGGTTATTACTTCTACAAATGGCTTACAAGAAGAACATAAAGTAGAAACTTTATCTCTTCTCCCATTTCTCTGACAAAACTTGGGCAGTTAACTAGTTTGGAAGAAGCTGTAATTGAATTCATCTGTGCCTGTGTCAAATTTTTGTTTTGTTTTCTTTCTTTTCTTTTTCTTTTTTTTACTTTTTGTAGAAATTCTTTAAAAGCAGATTTTATTTCTTTAATAGATATCAGACTGACCATTCTAATTTTTCATTTCTTCTGCTATCATCTTTATTAGGTTGTATTTATCTAGAAATTTGTCCATTTTATACACATTGTCAAATGTTTGCCATACAAGTATTCATGATGTTCTTTCAAATATTTTTTGATGTCTGAAGATTTGTAACAATATTATAATAATATCACCCCTGATATTAAATGATTTATTTTTTTCATATTGTATCAGACTTTGTTATCTTTTTTCAATTTTAATAATAGGTTAAAGAATGTGATCAAAAAAGATAGGACTGCGGCAGACTGGTGAGCTAGCCTTGGGCACTTTAGAGGCTCTTAACCCCGTCCTGTCCTGAGAATGTGGGTTTCATTTGCCTTTTCTTTCTGCTCCCAGAGGTTGCTCCAAGGACATAGCTTTGAGATATTGATGTGGTGTTGAAAATACCTACATGGTATAAGTAACTAAGCCCAGTTAGGATCTCCTTATAAGCTTTTAAGGGATCCTGCGTGGCTTAGTTAGTTAAGCATCTGCCTTTGGCTCAGGTCATAATCTCAGGATCCTAGGATCAAGCCCTGCATCAGGCTCCTTACTCAGTGGGAAGACAGCTCTCCTTCTCCCTGCCACTCCCCCTGCTTGTGCTTGCTCTCTCTCTCACACTCACTCACTCTCATTCTCTGACAAATAAATAAATAATTTAAAAAATAAGCTTTTAAGATTTGGAGGGCAGATGTGGGGATCCATTTGTCTTGCTGTCTCCCAAGACAAGCCTCATATATAAATTCCCTTTACTATTATTAAAATTGCCACTTAGCAGCAGGGGATGATGTGCCTTCTTTTTGGTCTCTTCCTGATCTGCATAAGAGGACTTGTTTCATATTATATCAGGAAAGCTTCCAAAGGGCTCTGAACCTACAAATGTTATTTCAAACAATCAACTTTTGGCTTCTTTCCTTTGATTTATTTTTTTTTAATCTTATTAATCTCTGCTTTTATATTTATTTCTTTAGATTTTACACTTTTATAAGAAGTAAAGACAAGTGCTTTTTTAGTATAATGAATATTCTAATACACAAGCATAAATTTTGATTCAATTCTGTAAGAAATGGAAGGGACAGAGATGAATGTGTTTCTTCCCTTTAGAATAGCTCTTGGAATTATCACAAATTTCTATTTATATCTCAGAGACCAGATAGTAATTAAATGATCTCTCTTATACAAGACAAGTTACAAAATATGGTCTTTATTTTTTCACAATAGGTCCAACCAAGGATAAGCCAAAGGATGGTGAGAACACATACTGAGATAAGCAGTAAGTAGTCTCCATCTGAGTTCAAAAGCATTATAAGGAGAAATAGTTAAAAAGGATTCCTTGAGGGAATGCCCAAGAGAATGCCATAGAGAGTATAAGGGTTGGAGGTAGTAGATAACACTTACTTTTAATTATAACATATAGAAAATACTTTAAGATCAGTAACTATTAAAATTATGTAGAATAAGGATATATAATAATGTAAAACAGCATTAATAATGCAGAGATTAGTAAAATGAAAGCATATAAAATAAAATAGGGCATCTGGGTGGCTCAGTGGGTTAAAGCCTCTTCTTTCAGCTCAGGTCATGATCTCAGGGTCCTGGGATGGAAGCCTACATCGGGTTCTCTGCTCAGCAGGAAGCTTGCTTCCTCTTCTTTCTCTGCCTGCCTCTCTGCCTACTTGTAATCTCTCTCTCTCTCAAATAAATAAATAAAATCTTTAAAAAAATAATCAGTGGGCACCTGGGTGGCTCAGTGGGCTAAAGCGTCTGCCTTCGGCTCAGGTAATGATCTCAGGGTCCTGGGATCCAGGCCCAAATCCGGCTCTCTGCTCAGTGGAGAACCTGTTTCTTCTGCTCTCTCTGCCTACCTCTCTGCCTACTTGTGATCTCTCTCCCTGTCAAATAAAAAAATAAAATCTTTAAAAAAATCAGTGGGACATTATTATTTTTTTAATTATACATCTGTGTATATGTATGCATGCATATGAGTAAATATACATAAAACATGAAGATAAAATAAAGTTAATAAAATTAAATAAATAAATAAAATTTAAAAATAAAATATAAAATAAGCATGTATAAGACTTTTAAAAGTAAATATACCAAATGTCTCCTTTGTTGATTTGGGGCTTTTACTCATTTATTCTAAAATATTATACTGTTTACATAAGTGTTAAAATTGTGTGTGTGTATTACAGAAGTTTATCTAATCTAAGCCAATCACTTAATAACAAAATGTTAACCTGAATGATTCAAATTCAGATGAAAAGTATCAAGGCTTGTATTAAAGGAATTGTCTTCTGAAAAGAATATTACATATTACATTTTAAACAGAATACTTCCTTTCTGCATAAAAAGGATATAATAACTTCATGAAATATTTTTGAAGCAACAATGGCAATGAATCATTTTAAATTAATTCTTCAAAAAATCTTATAAATAAAGACAAGTTTAGTCTCTCTTGTTATTATTGCATCATTAACTCCACCATATCCAAATGGTAATAAATTCAAATATAAGAAAAATGATTAATTACCCATGCTGGCTCTATATGATACACTGGTTGACTAGATAGACAAGTGAGGAATACAGAATGACCTGGTGAGAAGCCATCTGCACTTCTGTCCAATTCTTTAAAAGCATTCCTGCTGACATTATCACAGAGTTCAATAACAATGCAACAGAAGCTTTATCCCCAGGATATCATGGGTGTATTTTATGCCCTTTTGACATACTTCTATTGCCTCTTGAAACACTTCAGGGTTAACTGTCTTTATAGGCATATTTCCACATCTGGAACCCACTTCATGGATTTACAAGTCTCTGAAAACACATCAATATGTCAGTCTAAATCCAAGTCACATATGCAAAAAATGGAAAACACTGAAATGACTGTTGCTCTGAACATCACATCAACAATTCATCTGATTGTTTATATGATTTATTAGACTGATATATACATTATACAAATTATTTTGCTATGTATGTCCAATCTCTATTTCAAATTTTAGAACAAATTATCAAGTTATTTTAAATATATACACATATAAACACTGAGGATCTTTACCTATTTGTAATTTGCTTTCCTATATATTTGGAATACATCATGTAATTTAAAAAGAAAATGGAGAATTTTTTTTAAAGAGTTATGTAAGAATGGGGTGATTTTAAATTAAACTGCAAAGAGTTGACTACTCCCATGATTTTATATGTTGCAGTTAGTACAGCTGGATTTTATAACGTCCAAGAGGAAAGTGCTATAGGATTTTGTCATATAAGCAATCAGTTGACACAAATCTATAGCATTGAGCAACCCATCATCTCAGGCATATAGCAGAATAAAGAAATATATCTTCTATAATATAACAAGTTTTCCTGATAGCTGAAGGATGACCTTATTACATCATTATTTACCCGATGTAAGAACAATATTACAGATAACTTTTCTTTCAGACATTGATTTTAATTTAAGGTTTTTGACACATAAACAGTTTTATGACTACTTCAGTGGGACAGAAGTGATATAGCCAGAAGGCAAAACTATTCTTTAGGGATTGGGAAACTTCTGTTGAAGCATGCAGGGGAAAATGATGTTAAAAACTTCCGTTAATCAATTATTTCATTTGTGCCCAGAATTGTGCTGAACTCTTTACATATGGGACACAAAGCTAGTATAAATAGGAAATAGAAGAAATTGGATGCCAAACCAAATTTCTCTGGATACCAAAGGCAGTGCATGACGCAATAACAGTATTATAAGCAAGCTTAAATATTCTTTTTATGACCACTTGTAATCTAACTTCACTTTTATTTGCCTTTCTGTTTTGTTTTAGTTCATTGATTACCTGACGCTAATCTCAGACAGACTTCTGATTTGTATTCATGCATACCAACTTGATTCCTTCCTGCTTTGTTATTTTGAAACCCATCCTGGTCATGTTCTTGTTCCATGCTCCCTTTATTTCTCTTTAGTTACTTGTTTAAAACTTTGAGTTCATTTTGTACATGGTCAATCCTAGTCTAATACAAGTAAAATTTCTAGCTATTATTCAAAATCATTACCCTTTGGAAGTTGGGTTTCTCTTTCTCTGACTCCTTTTGAAGTCTAAATTCTTAGCCTGAATTTTTAGCCTGTGCTTACATCCAAGACCCTGTAAAAATTGTTCCTGATTTATGTTTTTGTATTTACCATCTAGGATTCCACAGGACCACTTTGATCCATGATTAATACCACATTTACGTCTTTGATCTTTTTAATTAAGCTTTTTTTTAATCAAGTTTGGATTAAAGGATTCATATTGAGGAGTGGTTATGATATTTGTAAAGGACTTGGAAGTGTCCTGCAGGTAAGGACAAAAGTTCAACTGTGCACAAGATAAATTTTATGCCTAAAACAATGGAATAGCTATTGAGGCTTTTTAATTAAGGAAAGTAATGCAAAAATCATTTTGTGAAAATTATTTTGAAAAAATGTATTCACACAATAGGTTGATCAAGAAGAAACCAGGGCAGAAGAATAAAGTTTGGGTCCCTTTAACAAGCTGAATATATAAAGTGGTAGAGCCCTGAGCCAAATTTGTAGTGGTAGGAGTTAAGAAGCAAAAAAATAATTGTGGTTGATAATAAAAAGAGAGTACTTAGGTTTATGATATTTCACTTGCTGTAAGAGATAAAGAAGAGGTAATGATTAAGGACTATTTAACATTTCTTGTCTGAGTGACTGTCTAAAATGTGTTGTATTTGGAATATCAGAAGGATAGGCCTGAGTTAGTGCATGGAGGATAAGTTCCATTTTAGATATGCTGTATTGAAGGTACTAGAAAAATGTTCATGTGGAAATGTCTGGTAGCCAGTTAAAAATAAAGTGAAAGGTAAGGTGGGAACAAGTTTAAAGATATAAGTTTTGAAACCCATCTAGATAGATGTGCTAGTTATTGTTGTAAGATTGGTTGGATCTCTTGTAGAGAAAATAGTTGTTCAGAAACATAAACCTAGGAATGGTCACATCCCGAAAGTGGGAGGCAAGAAAGGAAGAGGAGAAGGCAATGACTGCCACAAAGAATTATCTTTGACCATCTATTCCTTTCATTTAGAGACTTGGGGCATGTTGTTTACAATCTTAAATAATATATATGGACATGGATGGCACATTGTCATAGGTATTTAAGACATGTTAGTTGAAATAAACTGAAGGTGCTGAAAGAGAGATAGAAATAAAAACATGATAATCAGAATCCAGAAGAAGAGAATGTCCATGAATAGGAGGCTACATTGCAAATTGTGGGAGGATAAATGCTAAGAAAACTGGCAGAAATGTTGAGTAGGGCAATCAGGTTATCATTAATGACCTCTCAAACCAGAGTGTAAATATAGTGCAGAAAAGTGCAGAAAATAGCTTAAAAAATAGTATTTCTAGAATTTGTACCTATATCTCCATATAGTTATCATCCCTAATGTTATTTTCAATATTTTTTTATGATGTATAAAGTTACTAATTTTTTATCTCAGGGGAATAATGGAAAAACTGAGGCAGAAGTCAGGATACACATATTTTACAACTGCTGCATTAAAGGCTAGAATTTTAAACTTGCCACTATTATTTCAATATCAAACTAAATGCTCTTTAATTGTCATGGCAAGCACTATTTTTTATGATGTGATCAGCTCATGCATGTAGTTAAATGATATATAAACAACAATCAAGTCAAATTAAATCATTCCATTTTTAGAAGTAAAGCCTACCAAAGCATCTCATATCACATAATTGTATAATTCACTGTAATTACATAATTCTCATATGGTGCTAAAAAAATTGATAAGCTGACATTAAAGCAAAATGACTTAAACCTATCTTAATTTGAAATGCCATGATCACATTGCTAATAATATGATTAGTCCTAAATTTTGGAATTGTATTCCCTAGAACTTTATGACTTTTCCCCTAAATAATTTTAATGATATTGAAGGAAACCCAAGGAAAAATATGTCAACAAAATGTCTATTTATTTGTCACATATTTTTAGTATTTCTTAATTAAAATTTCTTTGTATCCAGTCTGATGAGATTATAAATATGTTTGACCATAAATAGCAGCAATCTTTTTTATAATTAGCGTCATATATTTTTTAAAGATTTTATTTATTTATTTGACAGAGAGATATCACAAGAAGGAACAGAGGCAGACTCAGAGAGAGGACGAAGCAGGCTCCCTGCTGAACAGAGAGCCTGATGTGGGCCTGTATCTCAGGACCCTGAGATCATGACTTGAGCCGAAGGCAGAGGTTTAACCCACTGAACCACCTAGGCACCCTATAATTAGCCTTATATTAAGTGATTTATTCAATAATAAAATAATCCAGATTCTAGAATTTTGATCACAGACTGAAATCTGGCATCAACAAAGGCTTGAGAGTAAATGAAAAAGACAAAATTCTGATGCTGCTTATATTATATTTAGAGTCAAAAGGCACTTCCTAATTTAGTTATAACACTAAGATTTCAAGGCAGCAGTTACAATTTTACTGGCCCACAGTGTATGGCTGGGAAAATATTGCTTTTCAATACTGAATGTAAAGAATTTATTCAAATAAAAATTGTCCACAAGACACATACCTGGAGACAAGGCAGCCAACTTCTTGGAGAAAGTAAGAGCTATTCCAAGGCACGTTTGTTCACGGAGCAAAGTCTGTAGGCGGAATCGGATAGAGTGCAGTCTTCAAACTCATTGGGCAACAAGGTGACAACTGGGTGTGAAACAAGCAGAAAGGCAAGATTATCATCCAAGGAGACTTTCCACAATCCTTAACTGCTACTTCTACCAAAAGATTTTCGTATTTTTTTTCAGAGGGAACAAAAAGATATTTTAAGTTTACCTTTAAATACAAAAACAGTTACCCTACTTTTTTTCTTTTCTTTTTTAAGATTTTTTGTAATTATTTGAGAAAAAGAGTGTGTATATGAATAATAGAACAGTAGGAGAGTAGCAGAAGGAGAGGGAGAAGTAGACTCCCCACTGAGCAGGGAGTCCAATGTGGGGCTCAATCCCAGGGCTCTGAAATTGTGACCTGAGCTGAAGGCAGACACTTAACTACTTAGGTGCCCCTTGATTTGCTTTTCTTGATAGCAAGCCTCAAAACATTAATCAAACTGGACTCTGTATTTTATCTGTGACCCTCAAAAAGTTTCATTCCCTGCAGATTATCTGAGTTCAGTCTATGTTTCCAAATCTTTTATTTTTTTTTTATTTCTAATTTTCATTATGGAAAATTTCAAACACATAACAAAATAGAGATACTAGTGTAGTGAATCCCAATGGATTCATTGTAATTTTGTATGCTCTGACATCAAAGTCCCCTATACCTCCAACAGCCCCAGATTTTTTTCCTAAGTAAATTTCAGATAGCACATTATTTTATCCATAAATATTTAAGTATACATCTCTAAAAATGATCATTTAAAAAAACATAGCCACAACATTAAGAACAATATTTTTAATTAATAAAATGCCCAGTTGGTTTTCATATTACTAAAATTGTTTCCTTTTATTAACCATTTGCTTGCACATATCAAGGAGAAATTAAGGTACATGCATTACAATTTACTCATATTTCTTTTTAATCATTTCTTTTAAAAATCTGATTCATTTCTTTGACAGAGAGAAACACAGCTAGAAAGAGAACACAAGCAGAAAGACTGAGAGAGGGAGAAGCAGGCTCCCTGCTGAGCAGGGAGCATTATGTGGGGCTCCATCCAGGGACTTCAGGATTATGACCTGAGTGGAAGGCAGACGCTTAACGACTGAGCCACACAGGCGCCACTTTAATCATTTGTTTTGTATCCCTAATTTCTTTTCTCCTCTCTTTCCTCCAAACTGGAAATTATTTCCCTCTAACTAGCTTTCTTGTAGGATTTTCCCAAACCTAAATTTACTGATCTTATCCCATTGGCTTCACTATATAACATTTTCCTTGATTTTCTGTATTTTCCATAAATTGGTAGTTAAATTTAGAAACTCAGTCAGATATGGGTTCAATTTTATGGGAAGTTTATTTTATGAGTTATTGCGTATCACCATCATCAGTATGTGCCTTAGATCTAGTGTACTTTACTTTGGGCATACATTCATCTATTCCATTATGAGATGAATTTTAAAATAAATGAACTAAAGCCTTTTTTACAATAAAAGTAAAATATGTACCTTTATTTCTCTAAACAGTTTTCTCAGGAAATATATCCATATTTTTGCCTTGTAATATCCAAATTAAAAAAAAACCTGATTTCCAAATATATGGCAAAAAAAGAGAGAGAGAGAGAGAGAGAGAGAGAGAGAGAGAGAGAGAGTAATTTTTAACCTGGTTTACCTCTGGGAACTGTTTCTTTGGCTTTTTATTCCCTTTATCTATTCCTGCAACCCTTTCTGAAAATCTGCAAACCATAGTAAGTCTAAGAGCTGTAGAAGGAAAGTAGAGGGAGGTGAAAGCATGAGGAGGCATTGGGAATATTAGTTCTTAAGGATATATCTAAATAAACTAAGTTTCTAAGCTAATTACAAATTATAATTTATAATCAATAAATAAATACATTTAAATATATTTTATGTTTGCTCATAATATTTTATACAATTTCAGAAATCAAATGACACATAAAGACTGATTTTCTTCTTATAAAAAGACATGAGTTAATTTTGGGAAACATAGCTTTATAATATTTAGTTAGACTGAAATATTGCACTGAATTCTGTGACAAAATATTTCTTGTATATTGGAGTCTTCCTATGTATATAATGACAACTATATTTCTAACTCACAACATAACTCATTCACTGATTAAGAGGTCAATCAGTAAATAGCATTCATTGACTTATCAGCAATTTTTTAGTTATGTTTAGAACAATTTATGAGACTATCAGCATATAACTCAATAATAATATAACTAATAATTTTAATATAACTAATATAACTCAATAATTACATGTACCAAAACAAACTTCTATTTTCAAAATGTATTTTTTGAAATTGCCATTCTATTTCATAAGCGCATATTTTCCACTTATAAATCTTGCATTAATGTCATTCATAACTGGTAAGGTGCTTATAATGCCTTTCACCACTCTACTATGAGAAATCTTTACACTGTACAAAAATAGAGAAAGTTCGATATAACTTCAGGTTTTGCTTCTCAAACTGAGGAATGTAATGATTTGTCAAGGAGGGTTCAAAATCAAAATGATAAAAATGATGCATCTTCCTGGAACCTTGATTTTACCCTGAAATTCAGTTAAAAATACTTGAGCTTTTATCTTCTTTAAAATCATCACAAAGATAGGCAGGTGAAATATCATATAATATGTCAGGCAATATTATGCTTTATTTGGATATAAAATAATATTTAATAATTTACATGACCAATGAAAATTTATAAATGGAATATGTTTGTGTAAAAATTCAAAATCTGGTCATCTTAGAAAAGAAATATATTTGAAGTGAGGAAGAGTAAATTGGCAAATCACAAGGAAAAGTTATTTTATTGTCACCAGTATCTTTAACTGTTCATTCTTTGTCAAAACAATCATAGCATCAAATTACACACTTTAATATGTCAAATATCAGGTTTAAACAACCAATTGAGTAAACTATGTCTAAACTGTTTCTGTACCAGTTGATAGTAGAGTTGGATGAGAGCAAGTAACATAGCCATTTTATCGAACTTGCTTATATTTAGAAAAGAATATCTGTGAAGACAAGTAAATATCACAATATTTAATGTTAAACAAACCAATGAGAATAATTTCAAGTAACATTGCAATTTTGTTTGTTTTCTAATGCAAGCTATTTATCCCTTCTGTAGCCAGATTATAAAATGGAAGGGAGATTATTCATTTCTTTGAGATGAAAAATGATAAAATCTGCTGTTAAATTCATTCCATTAGCAGTTAACTTTCGTCTTGAAAAATATTTTTACCAACTATTTCCTTGAGAGGCACCTGGGTGGCTTAGTGGCTAAGCATCTGCCTTTGGGTCGGGTCATGATCTCTGAGTCCCAGGATAGAGCCACACATCTGGCTCCCAGCTCAGTGGGAAGCTTGCTTCTCCCTCTCTCATTCCCCCTGCTTGTGTTCCCTCTCTAGCTGTGTTTCTCCCTGTCAAATAAATAAAATCTTAAAAAAAAAAAAAGGAACTATTTTCTTGAGAGACCAGTCTGTGAATGAGAAGCCTTTTGACCTCACAATAAGAAAATACCCTTTAGGAATTCCATCAGGAGTAACATGAATGTGTGCCCATGCTAACATTCTGACACAACTCTATGCATCTTTTCTTAGAAGTTCTCTTGATATAGATCAAAAGGTAGTGAGAAAAGTATTTGTCATTTGTGTCCACTTACTTAGTCTATAATATATCTGAAATATTATACCAATATTTTGAAATTTCCCAACTGTTGAAACTGACAGTATCATTTTTTTCAGTGGAACCAAACATCTAAAATTTGTAAAAATAACACTAACATTTCATTTAAACTTAAAAAAAAAAAAAGTTATTTTTCCTCCTTTCAGACATTGGTGCTCCTGGTACTCAGGCCTTTGGTATAGACTGAATTCTAGCACTGGCTTTCCTGATTGTTCAGCTTGACCTCAGAGGCGACCACTATAAGGAGGTGTAGTGTATCTGTGACCAGCAAACCAGTAAGATCCTGGTGATTAATGAGTGATAAGGGTGAGAAGGAGCTGCCTATCCTGGACAAGACTGAGTTCCTGGTGCCAGACCCTGTCAACCTGAGTTAGTTGATCAGGAAGATCCACTCTTTTCCACAACTGAACCCCCATGTAGGTCTTCTAGGTAAACCAGTAGAGCACGATGAGCATGTCCATGCCCATTGCGGACATGTATGTGCAGAAGGATGGCCATGGCTTCCTCTATATTGTCTATGCCTCCCAGGAAAACTTCAGCTAACAGTAGTGAATAGCAAGGGGTGGGGGACCCTGTCAGGTTCTGCCCAGGGAGCTCCTGGCTTCTTAACTTCTTCTAACTGGGGTGAGCTATGCATGGATGCCACCCCTTGGCCAGGGGGCATCAACCATGCCTGTTTTGTCCTTGGCTGGATCCTGGGACAATCATTGTTAAGGTTGCCCATCAGGGTGCTGTCTGGGATCAGGGATGATGGGGACAGCCAGTGCCTATAATACATTTTTTTAAAATTAATTTTTATTTTTCCATAACCCAGTCACCCTATCCTTCCTCACCACCCCCAGAAGCCCTCAGTTTCTTTCTTGAGATTAAGAGCCTCATGGTTTGTCTCCTTACCTAGTCCCATCTTGCTTCATTTTTTCCTTCCCTCCATGAACCACTGCCCCCTGCCTCTCAAATTCCTCATATCAGAGACATCATATGGTAATTGTCTTTCCCTGATTGACTTATTTCACTCAGCACAATACCTCCAGTTCCATCCATGTCACTGCAAATGCCAGGATTTCAGATATATATATATATATATATATATATATATATATATATATATATATATATAATCTTCTTTATCCATCCATCTGTTGATGGATATCTAGGTTCTTTCCATAGTTTGGCTATTGTGGACATTGGTGCTATAAACATTCAGGTGCATGAAAGTCCCTTCAGATCACTACATTTGTATCTTTAGCACAAATATCCAGTAGTGCTGTTGCTGGGTCATAGGGTGGCTTTATTTTCAACTTTTTGAGGAATCTCCATACTGTTTCCCAGAGTGGCTGCACAGCTTACATTCCCATCAACAGTGTAGGAGAGATCCCCTTTCCTCACATCCTCGCCAACCTCTGTTATTTCCCTGACTTGTTAATTTTAGCCATTCTAACTGGTGAAAGGTGGTATCTCACTGTGGTTATGATTTGTATTTCCCTAATGCTGAGGGATGTTGATCACTTTTTCATGTGTCTGTTGGCCATTTGAATGTTGTCTCTGGAGGATTGTATGTTCATGTCTTCTGTCCATTTCTTGATTAGATTCTTTGTTCTTTGGGTGTTGTGTTTGATAAGTTTTTTATAGATTTTGGATATTAGCCCTTTATCTGATATGTCATTTGCAACTATCTTCTCCCATTCTCTCAGTTGTCTTTTAGTTTTGTTGACTGTTTCTTTTGCTGTGCAAAAGCTTTGATCTTGATGAAGTTCCAGTAGTTTATTTTTTCCCTTGCTTTTCTTGCCTTTGATGATGCTTCTAGGAAGAAGTTGCTGTGGCTGAGGTTGAGTATACTATCACTCGATAGTGGTCTCAAGTCGAGTCCACTCAATAGGTCAAGTCCACTATCAGAACATGAGTGTGACTCTGTTCTCCTCAAGGATTTTGATGGATTCCTGTTTCACATTGATGCTTTTCATCCATTTTGAGACTATTTTTGTGTGTGGTGTAATGAAATGGCTCAGTTTCATTCTTCTGCATCTGGCTGTCCAATTTTCAATGACAGCCTAGCTGGATATAGTATTTTAACCTGCATATTTTCCTCGTTTAATGCTCCTAATATAGCATGCCAGTCCTTTCTGGCCTGCCAGGTCTCTGTGGTTAGGTCTGCTGCCAATCTAATATTTCTGTCCTTGTATGTTACAGATCTCTTCCTCCTAGCTACTTTCAGGATTTTCTATTTGTCACTGAGACTTATAAATTTTACTGTTAGATGATGGGGTGTGGACCTATTTTTTATTGATTTTGAGGGGCGTTCTCTGTGCCTCCTGGATTTTGATGCTTGTTCCTTTCACGAAGTTAGGGAAATTCTCTGCTATTATTTGCTCCAATATATCTTCTGCCCCTCCCTCTCTTTCTTCTTCTGGGATCCCAATTATTCTAGTATTGTTTCATCTTATGGTATCACTTATATCTCAAATTCTCCCCTGGTGGTCCAGTAGCTATTTGTCTTCCTTTTTTACAGTTTCTTTATTTCCCATCATTTAGTCTTCTAGACCACTAATTCTCTCTTCTGCCTCATTTATCCAAGCTGTAAGAGCATCCATTTTTTATTGCACCTCATTAATTGCTTTTTTGATTTCAACTTGGTTAGATTTTAGTTCTTTTATTTCTCCAGAAGGAAATTTTATTTCTCCAGAAAGGAATTCTCTAATATCTTCCATGCTTTATCAAGCCCAGCTAGCACTTTGATAACCATCATTCTGAACTCTAGTTCTGACATATTACTAATGTCCTTATTGATTAGGTCGTAGCCATTGGTGCATCTTTATTATTATTATTTTTTGAGGTGAGTTTTTCTGCCTTGTCATTTTCTCCAGATAAGAAAAGATGAATGAGAGAATAAAATACTAAAAGGTAGCAGTGACCTCAGAAAAAATATACACTAACCGAATGAGAAGAGACCTAAAACTGGGGAGAGAAGAAAGGAAAAAAAAATCTATATGTCTAGTTATATCTATCTGTCATTTTCTGTATATATGAGTAGATTGGTGAATATAGCAGAGCCACACACTTGATTTTTGGTGTATTTTGGTCTGTTAGAAGAAACTGCCTCCCAAATTTTTAAAGAAACTTATAAATGTATAAAAGTAAGGGTATACATGATGAAAGGATGGTGTATGACTGTAAAGTTGAAAATTAAAAAAAGATTCTAAAAAAGGAATTGATAAGATAGGAATTTGGTTGAAAAGAAGAAAGAAAAATAAAAGAGGAAAGAATGTGATGAGGCTGGAGACTAGAACAAAGCCATGCACTAGATTTAAGGTATATTTTTTATCTATTAGGAGAAACTGTATCCTAAAGTTTTAAAGAAAGAAAAACCTATATGTATACATAAAATAAACTTAAATACAATGAAGCAATAGAATATGACTAAAACAATGAAATTTTTAAAAGATTTTAAAAAGTATTGATAAAATAAAAGAGTTAAAATGTTAAAAAAGGAAAGAGAAAAAATTAAAAATAGAATAAGAAGAAAATAAAATTTAAAAAATTAACTTTGAAAGACTAAAGAATCATGGGGAAAAAGACCCATGAATTCTACGTGGTGCATTCTCCTGAAGTTCTGCAGTTCCTATTGATCAGTAAACTTGATCTTGGCTGGATGTTCTCACTGGTCTTCTAGCGCAAGGGCCCATTGTTTTGATTCTCAAATATCTTTGCCCGAAGTGGAACTGCCCTGCCCTTGCTCTGGGCCAGGCTAAGCAATCTGCTCAGGTTTGCTCTCAGTAGCTTTTGTTCTTGAAAGCTTTCCATACAGCTTTGGAGGATGGGAATGAAGATGGTGGCCTTCCAGTCTCTGGCTCAGGGTTGCTGAGAGCCCAGGGCCACACTTCTCAGTGCACCCTCAGAGAAAACCAGTCAATCACACCTGTCTCCCTGGTCTCCAGCTGCACTTGTGCTCATCCAGGCTGCAACCAAGTGTTTCTATCTCTGGCATTTGTCTCCATTTGGATTCTCCAAACCCAGAAGACTCCAGCAGACAATCCCATGCTGCTCCTCCTGGTGGAGGAAGAAGGAGTTCTCCCTGTATCTGCCACTTATGGGGTTCCTGCTCAAAGAACAGTGGCCTGACTGTGCCTCAGATCACAGTTTAAGGTAAGTTGGAGCTGAGATCCCATTCTCTAGCTCTGTCTCTGCAGCTGGCTTCCCTGCTGCAATACCTTGGAGCTTTGTCATGCTTAGGCACCCTGGGACCCCTTGTGACCCTGCGGGTCCTGAGACCACACCATCCCAGCGAGGGTACCACCCCTCACTTAGCCTCTGGGGTGATGTCCCTCAGTGGAGTAGACTTCTAAAATTTCCAATTTGTGCTCCACTGCTCTATTACTGGCCAGGAGCTGGCCCCTACCCCTACAGTCTGACCCCCCCAAATGTCGCCTCTGATTTACTTCTTTGTACATCCTACCTTCTAGAAAGTTGTCACTTTTCTGTTCCTAGAATTGCCCCTCTTCTTCTCTTCCAGTGTGGCCCTGGGCTCTCAGCTCCCCTGGGCTATTGAGTGTGTAGATGCTCTGACTGGTTTGATAATGATATCTAGGTCTCCTCTTCCTCCTCCATCCTGTTCCTCCATCCCTATAATACATTTTTTTTTTAATTTTATTTATTTATTTTACAGAGAGAGAGATCACAAGTAGGCAGAGAACAGGCAGAGAGAGTGGAGGAAACATGTTCCCTGCTGAACAGAGAGCCTGACGTGGGCTTTGATCCCAGGACCCTGAGACCATGACCTGAGCTAAAGGCAGAAGCTTTAACCCAGTGAGCCACCCAGGCACCCCTGCCATACATTTTTATATGATTTTATTTCTCTGGAAAACTTGACTAACTGAACCACTTTCCTCCAAAATTTTCCCCTTCATTAGGCTCTGGGTGGTTCATTCTGAAACATAAGTAGTGGATAAATAGGAACAATATGTAATTCTACAACTCATAAAACATCTTTATTGTTTTAGCAATTAAGCTAATCAGGAATAATATCAATTATAAATAATAATAATAATGAGAATATTCATGGTGTTTGAGTTTTTTGTTGTTGGTGTTTTTTAATTTCTCAGAACAAATGAATTATCTATATGGTCACTTAAATTAATATTCTAAATAGCCAAATCTATATTAGTAGCAACTGGTAGTCTGGAAATTCATTAAAAGAATGTCTACAATTACAGGTAAATATCTTTGGAAATTAGCACAGACTAAGCACAGAGGGCAAAAATACAACTAAGGTGTAACATTTATGCCATAGATGGTGAGAGTCACCCAGGGTCATCAAAGTATCCTCTCATAAAAACTATTGCCACATTTTTAATATTTAGGATCCTCCTCCCTCTCTCTCTTTCTTTCTAAGCAGTAGCAATCCAAATTTAAAGATCTAAACTTATTTTATGATTTGAATGAGTTTGACTTTTATTACAAGGAATTAGTAGATATTATGGTAAACTACTATGCTTTACTCTGTAGTAATGACAGATTGATAATATAAATGTTATTTCATTTTTTTGACATTTATTTCAAACTTTATATTAATCAAACTTCTCTTCATTAAAATTACTTTAATGTTAATACTGAAAAATAATTTGAAACTTTGTGTTTCTTGCTTTTCTTAAAGATTATTTTGTGAAAAAGCTGAACATATCTTTTTTTAATTCATTTTTTAAGGTTTTATTTATTTGAGGGAGAGAGAATGAGAGAGAACATGACAGAGGAGAAGTCAGAGGGAGAAGCAGACTCCCCGCTGAGCAGGGAGCTTGATGTGGGGCTTGATCCTGGGACTCCAGGAGCATGACGTGAACCGGAGACAGTTGCTTAACAAACTGAGCCACCCAGATGGCCCTGAACGTATCTTTTAAAAGACAGACCACAAGCTGGCAAATAAGAGGAATTGGTTGATAAAGTTTATAATTAAAGTTGGTTTAGTTTTCATAAAAAAGAAATAATACCTTGATTTTATTATAACCAGAATAAAGAGCATAATTCTTTAATATCCAGAAACATTTAACTAAACAAATACTACAATTAAACTTTTATAATATAAATATAAATAAAACTGTAGACATACAGGGATACTAGCCCCATTATTGGTGAAAATATAACAAAAACTTGGCTTAAATAATAGCAAAGGAATTAGAAGAGAAATCAAAGGAAATCATCCCACCTTCCAAAGGAAGCTACTAGCTAAGAAATACAGATAACTTTTCTCCTTGTTGTATGTGGTGCCAGAATGTTGCAAAAAGTCCCCTTCACAGTTGTAGATTTTTGATAAATACATTTCACTAGACACTGTGTTTTAGATAAGAGATTCAGAAGATCACAAAATTAAGGTTACTTTTAGAAAAAAGAAAGTAATTTTATCTTTATAGACTTCTTCTGAATGTTTTGTTTTAAATTAATGGAACCCTGCACATAAGATTTATAGAATCTAAAGATAGTGGGTGTTGTGCCAAATTAATCCATGTGATTTATTACAAATCTTATGATGACCCTTGATCATGCTAGGTCTGAGAGCATGACCATAATGGTTTATGTGCTACTGCTTGACTCACTGAGCTTTCACCCTTGGGAGTTTTAAAACCATTTTGTGGAATTCTTAAGGACACCATTAACTCCAACGAGTATTGTATTCCTTGCCTTTGGCTTTTATTTTAGCTGCTTTTTTTCAACATATTCACACAAATCATGTCTAATATAAGCAGCTCATGAAGAGATAGGTTATGTGGTCTTCAAATGAATAAAGTATTTTATAATGAGTATGTTATATTTTAGTTGTTGTTAAATAAATATAAAGTTCTAATTATACAAGGTGAGTAAATTCCAGAGATCTGCTGTACAGCGTAGTACCAATAATTAACTATAACTCATTGTGTACTTAAAAATTTGTTAAGACAAATCTAATGTTAAGTGTTCTTACCACACATACACATACACACATAAACACACATACAAGCACATCACACAACCCCATCCCACCTCCCAAAATCCAAGAACACTAGGAAACTTTTGGAGGTGAGATATGTTTATTGCCTGGATTGTGGTGATGGTATTATGAGTGTGTGAATACATCCAAATTCACCAATTGTAAACATTAATTTCATACAGTCCTATATACCAATTGTATCCAATCTAGCTAGAAAAAAAAGGAGAATACTTATAGCTGACATGCAACTTTAAGTGCCATTTCAGAATAAAAAGTAAACAAGAGGAAGTAGAAGAAAAAGTGAAAGAGGACAAAGAGGAGATGAACATATTTACAATTTAGGAAATATTTACTTCTCATTACAAGAAATAAATGTTATAACTAAGGATGGTAACATTTTAATAGACATTATGGTGATCAGTTCATTATATACAAATATTGAATTATTATATTTTATATGTAAAGCCAATATAATGTATGTCAATTATACTTCAATTAAAAAAGAAGAAATTTATTACTTATTATAATAAGAAAAAAACTGAATAGTCATAGGACTAAATAATTTAATGTGGGTCAATACCCAACAAATTAGAGCTGTCAAACTAGTTTTAGCATTCGATTATTTAAAAATGAGTTTGATTATTTTTTTTACATATGTCAATGCTCAAAAATCAGCAAGAACATATCTATAGTTGAACAAGTTTGGTTTATTACTCTACACTGAGAGAGAAGGTACACCATGGGAAATTGTGATGCATCTCAGTAAAAGGGCAAGTTGGGTTTATTACTCTGCAATGAGAGAGAAGGCACACCATGGGAAATCGTGATGCATCTCAGTAAAAGGGCACACAAAAGAACTTGTTACATGAGTGTTCTGTAGTTCCTTGAGTACAGATCCTTGACTTCTTTGGTTAGGTTTATTCCTAAGTATCTTATAGTTTTTGGTGCTATAGTAAACAGAATCAATTTTCTGATTTCCCTTTCTATATTTTCATTGTTAGTGTATAAGAACACAACTGATTTCTGTGCATTGATTTTGTATCCTGCCACACTACCAAATTGTTGTGTGAGTTCTAGTAGTTTGGGGGTAGAATATTTTTGGGTTTTCCACATAGAGTATTATGTCATCTGCAAAGAGAGACTTTCAATGGCATTCTGATCAAAATTCCACCAACATTCTTCAAAGCGTTGGAACAAACAGTCCTAAAAATTATATGGAACCAAAAAAGACCCCGAATCGCTAAGGAATTGCTGAAGAAGAAAAACAAAGCTGGGGACATCTCGTTACCTGACTTCAGGCTTTATTGCAAAGCTGTGATTACCAAGACAGCATGATACTGGCACAAAAACAGAAAATTAGACCAATAGAACAGAGTAGAGAGTCCAGATATGTTTCCACAAATCTATGGTCAAATCATCTTCGACAAAGCAGGAAAAAATATCCAGTGGAAAAAAGACAGTCTCTTCAATAAATGGTCCTGGGAAAATTGGACAGCTATATATAAAAGAATGAAACTAGACGATTCTCTTACACCACACAGAAAGGCAAACTTGAAATGGATGAAAGACCTCAATGTGAGGCAGGAATCCATCAAAATCCTGGAAGAGAATATAGGCAGTAACTTCTTTGACATCAGCCACAGCAACTTCTTTCAAGACACATCTCCAAAGGCAAAGGAGACAAAAGCGAAAATGAACTTTGGGGACTTCATGAAAATAAAAAGCTTCTGTACAGCAAAGGAAACAGTCAACAAAACAAAGAGGCAACCCACGGAAAGGGAGAGAATATTTGCAAATGACACTACAGACAAAGGGCTGATAGCAAAGATCTATTAAGAACTCCTCAAACTCAACATCCAAAAAGAAGATAAACACATCAAAAAATCTGCAAGAGACATGAAGAGGCACTTCTCCATAGAAGATATACAAATGGCTAACAGACACATGAAAAAATGTTCATCGTCACTAGTTATCAGAGAAATTCAAATCAAAACCACACTGAGATATCACCTTACATCAGTCAGAATGGCCAAAATTAACAAGACAGGAAACAACAAGTGTTGGAGAGGCTGCAGAGAAAGGGGAACCCTTTTACACTGTTGGTGGGAATGCAAGTTGGTGCAGCCACTTTGGAAAACAGTGTGGAGATTCCTTAAAAAATTAAAAATAGAACTACCCTATGACCCTGCAATTGCACTACTGGGCATTTACCCCAAAGACACAAATGTAGTGAAAAGAAGGGCCATATGTACCCCAATGTCCATCACAGCAATGGCCACAATCAACAAACTGTGGGAAGAGCCAAGGTGCCCTTCAACAGATGAATAGATAAAGAAGATGTGGTACATATATACAATGGAATACTATGCCTCCATCAGAAAGGATGAATATCCAACTTTTGTAGCAACATGGACTGGATTGGAAGAGATTATGCTGAGTGAAATAAGCCAAGTAGAGAAAGTCAAGTATCACACGGTTTCACTTAACTTGTGGTGCATAAGTGGTAACATAGAGGACAGTAGGAGAAGGAAAGGAAATGGTAAGTAGGGTAATTCAGAGAAAGAAAGGAAACATGAGAGACTTTGGACATAGAAACAAACTGAGGGACTTGGAGGGAGGGAGTGGGGGGATGGCAGAGCCTGGTGGTGGGTACTGAGGGCACTTATTGAATGGAACACTGGGTATGGGGCATGGGTAATGAATCTTGGAACACTGAAAAAAATTTTTAAAAAATGACTTGGGGGAAAAAAAAAACACTTGTTACAGCATTGGGCTTATGTTAGATATAGGGGAGGATTTTAAAAAGCAAGGCTTTACTTCATATTGTCTTTTGCCGGAAGTAGGAATGATTCTGATTGAGTTATTAAGTTATATCTGGAATGAGGAAAAACTGAGCCCAACCAAACAGAAACAAGTGTTCAATGAGATAATGGATACAAAACAATTAATTCTTGTACAATATAATTTACTTATAATAATTACTACAATTATTTGCTTAATAGTCTAAGAATGTTGAAAAATATTTATTGCATGTTCCTACAACCTATATATTTTTATGTTCTAACATGTCAGTAAATGGCATTCATTTACTGACTTACATGTCAGTAAATGAATGCCATTTACTAATTCTTAATGATTTTATATCTGAAACTTGATTTTCCTCATATATGTGTTTCTAGTTTTCATAGAAATGGCAGTAGGTTAAACAATAAAAATGATTTAAACCGTCCCTGTATTCATTCCATAAGATAGTTTATAGGGTGCATAATATACCAAAACACATATATTATTCTGTATATGAAATATAAATTTAGACCCTAAAATATATCTCAGGGAAAGTTTCTATAAACAGCATGTATTACTCTTTTTTGTTTTTTTTTTTAAGATTTTTATTTATTTGACAGAGAGAAACACAGCCAGAGAGGGAACACAAGCAGGGGGAGTGAGAGAGGGAGAAACAGGCTTCCCGCCAAGCAGGGATCCTGATGTAGGACTTGATCCAGGGGTCTCCAGGATCATGACCTGAGCCGAAGGCAGTCGCTTAACTAACTGAGCCACCCAGGCACCCCGCATGTATTACTCTTCACTAGTGAAAAGATGACTTTCAAGTTATCTAGTCTTGAAATTTTAACTGTGCCATTTACTAAGTTTGATATCTAAAAGCAATTATTTCATTCACTAAGCTTTGTTTCCTGACCTCTAAAATGGTGTCTGTACCATTTATTTTATTGACTTTTTTTTTAAAGAATATATGGAATATTGTATGTACCATGCCTGGCATACAGCACACTCTTCATGATAGTTCTTTTATTAATTTTATTAATAAATACTTAAAATCAGCTATTTCATAAAGTGGGGTGGTATAGGAAAATGATGGAAGACAAGTTGTGATTTTCTGTTTTTTGATATGCAGAGGTCACTAACTTTGCATGCACAGTGACAGTCTTGAATTAAAAGAGAATATGTTACCAGTTTCACTCGAAGCTACAGTAAATAAATGATAGACCAGAATTTTAGTTTTAAGTTATTTCATGTTTCACCAGAACAAGAACTAGAAATAGAATCACAGAAAGAGTAATTTGATAGGTCTCATGGTCACTTTAAAGCTAAGCAAATCTTATGCATACAAGAGCCTGAGAGAAGTAATTCAGTATATAGCTTTAAGTGTAATATTAATAACAGTTTTTTTCTTTCTATTTGGTGGGGAAAGAATAAATAATAGATAAATTTGTAAATTTATATTTTCTTTGGCTTTAGTTTAAAGTCAGAGATAAACAAGTGGAAATAAACTCAAAAAAATCCTCCCTTCTTCTATTCTTTACCTTTAGTTTTCATTCATTTATTCAGGTGTGTATTCTACAAATATTTTTGAATACATATTATGTAGAAGAACCTGATCTAAGAGTTTCATTGGAACAAAATAGATGAAACTCTCATGGAGCTCACACAGTAACCTCAAACTTTATTTAGCAATATTGAAGAAAATAGTCTTATGCCATGGTACCTGACCTAGTCACAAAGAAGAAAATGAATAGAAAGAAAAATATTATAAAGACTTAGTTTTCATTTTATTATGTTCTTTTTTTTAATTAACACTATTTCAAAAGCAATATATTTTTTTTTCAAATTGACTAGCCTAATCTCTTTGGACTTTCTCTTTCTTTGTTGTCATGGATAAATGCTGTATAGAATTGCAGGTATAGACTAACAATATAAGTTTCACCTATTTTTCCTGATTATCAAAAGTTAACATCATTTCAAATACATATAAGGAGTACATGAATTTGAAAATTCTGTAAGGGAGTACAATGTCACAGAGCACTGTCTTAGATAAGGCCTTTATCTATTATTATTTGTATTACTACAACAATCTCCTAACTGGCATCCTGATAGATACTGGGTTTATCTCCTTCCAATCTATTATTTAGTGAAAAAAATCCAATATCACTAAGGCAATGGTGATCATGTCAGCTTTTGCTTAAAATCCTACACAAGCTTACTTGAGTTTTCTGAATAAATCAAACATTCCCATTCTCTGCTTATGCCTTGTAATTTTGCTTCCTCACTCCCTATTTCCAATCATACTCATCTATGTGGAAGATTCCATATCAGTCTTTGCTGAGTTATCTTTCTCGGACACTTCACATCTAATATTTGGTCTCACTAAATCCAGGTAGTACATCTGACCACTTCGAGATTTCAGCTGACCCAAGATGTTTTCCTCACTTGCAAGGAGCCCCTACATCAACCCTCTCCCAAGGCCTAAGTACTTCATAATCCTCCCATCTTTCCCTCTTTCTAGTACTTGCAAATGCATTTCTACTCATGTATCTTTTTTCCTTTAGCCTGCAAACTCTTTAGGCATCTTCATTTTTCCATTGCCTACAACATCCCTTGGATGTAATTGATGTAAAACATGTATATGTCAAATGAATGAAAAACACCTTTCTACAATGTCACCAACACTGTACATTTCCATGATTTTTTACCATAAACACATACAACCAGAATGTTTTAGAATTCAGATTCTTTAGATAGGTCATCCATTCAGAAAGGTAATATAGTGTGAATACCACAGATTATATAACAACCCTGTGGATTTGGGAACGTGTTAAATAATATAGTAGGTTAATTTTTTGTAGCAATACATATGACTATTCCTACTAAGTAGCATAAATAAATACTAATTATAGCCTCATAACAGTGGTATTGTGATAAATGAATACCTGTAAAAGACACATTCAGTTGAAGTCAGATTTTACTAACCAAAAGAATTTAGTCAAATGGGCTACCAAATTAAAAAATTAACTTAATTAATTAATCTTTGGTTTCTAGGCCTTTCTGCATATCAGAGTTGCAGACTAGGCATTGCAAGTATTTGTGAGTATGTGAATTTAGCCACAACTAGTAATTACTAAAATATGTTTATTTTCCAGTTACAAAAATGTATTTCAAAGCTTCAGACTTTGTATGTTTCATTCACTGATAAATTTTCCTTATGAATTACAAGACCACCTGAATTTTTTCTTTTTATTATTTATTTGACAGAGAGAAACACAGCTAGAGAGGGAACACAGGCAAAGGGAGTGAGAGAGGGAGAAGCAGGCTTCTCACAGAGCAGGAAGCCTGAAGCAGGAGCTTAGTCCTGGGACTCCGAGATTATGACCTGAGCTGAAGGCAGACACTTAGTGACTGAGCCATCCAGGCACTCCCACCTGAATTTATTCTTTTTCTAGTTACCAATGGTGAGTTTGTATTCCTCAAAACTAAAAATGAGTTTTCTGTATGTGGTAAAAGTATTAAGCACTTTGCATATTAGACAAAAAATAATTTAAAATATGTTTTTCCTTTTATTTATTGTTTTTTTATTATCTAAAGATTCAATAATTATTTTATCTCAACAATGTATTTCCTGTAAAGTTGTATGTTTGTGTCATGTGTCTTTGTGTCATGTGTGTTTGTGTGTGTGTGTGTGTGTGTGTGTGTGTATGTGTCCTTTCCTTTTATTCTGGTGCCAATATTTCAAAATAAAACTCTAAAAATTTCTTTTGGAATAGATCCCAATTTTCTCCAAGACATGTGACTCTTGTAATTTCTTTCTTCCATTCATTTATTGAATCATTACATGAAATGAAAGGTAGTTCAGTAAACACATCAATGCTCCTGACACCACTCACTTGGAGAATTTCCTCTTGTGATATATTCATAGTGTAACTATTAACCAATTTTCTCCATACTTATTCAAGTTGAAATTAGTTACTGGAACACTTGCAATTAACTTATGGGAAGGACAGATATTTTGTGTCTGTGATTTTTGTACATTCCTTCACTACTACCATGACATGGACTTGAAAATTTCTCACTATTGTTAAAAATATGAAAATTTGTATTAAACTAGAAGAGATTACAGTCCATGATTAAACCTTGTTGAAAAGAGACTGAAGAAAATGAATTAAGCTGATTCTGCTCACCGCCAATATGTGGTTGCAGACCACCAGTCCAGTAGCTTGACTGTGTACATGTTGCAATTTGATATTGTAGTTGAAAAGCGGCCAACTAACAGGGAATTGCAGTAATCAAGTTGTTGGGGGAAAAAAAATCAATGTACTGAACAGACTTTCAATCTTATTATAAGACCAACACAAGTAACAATAGGCAATGGTCCTCCTCTGCCAGCAGCAGTTCATAGGAGGAGGGGGAAAAAAAAAGAAAAATGACTTTATAGTCAGGAAAAGATATCATTCAAAAGACCACTAAGTGTCTAAAGAAATCCTAAAATCATGAAATTTGCCATTCTGCCAAACATAAAATGAAGTGCTGGTTAACTGTAAAGCAATTTAAATGAGTTAATAGAATTTTTAAAAGTATGTGTGTGAGTTGAATTATAAGAAATGAGATTATAACTGTTGTTGCAAAGTTGCATAAAACTCAGGAAAAGTAGCATAGTGTACTAATGTTTAAATAAAGGAAAATGTTAGCTACCTACAGTACATGGCTCAGTTACATAAACCTTTTCAAATATGAGCTTGGATATTGCAAATTAAACCAAACCAGATTGGGTATCTTTCTTTCACTCTGTAATATACTTCCTGTCTAGGAGGAAAAAGGGAGAGACGTTAGGCAAGGGAGGAGCAGAAGACAGAGAAGAGAAAAGAGGAGAAAAGGAAAGAAGAATCATACAGGAACTGGTGCTGACTGGTCCCTTGGGGGCAGCTAAGGCCTAAATCAATCTAGGGCTGCTCTTGAAATGCAGGCATACGTTTCCAAGCATTATATTAAAATTTCATGATCAATAATGCTGAAAGCTGCAGAACATACAAGCAAAATAAGTGCTGACAATTCACCAGCATCTGAATTTAATAAAATGCCATTTTCCAGCCTCAGCAGCAGTTCCAGGAGGAGATGGCTGTCCTGATTAGAATCTGTCAAATGAATCTCCATTTGTCAGGTAATAGTAAACTCAGAAGAGTACCTTTTGTTCCAGCTTGTGTTTACTCTCCAAAATACAGGAGTCAATTCATATTCTAATATAATTCTACTATTTTCAACACTAAGTCAACAAATCAAAGACCTTCCCCATCCTGTCCCTCCCCCCCAGGTGGGGAGGAAATCCAATATTATTTACATACTTTGATTCTATATGTAGATAACACCTAGACTTGATGATTAGTTCTCTCTCTTAAACGGGCTTTTGTCACCCAGCTCATCAACCTTTCAATGTAGTTTTATCATCTTTGGAGTCTTTTACCTGAATTGTTAAAAGCATGGAAAATGTTGCCTTCCATACTTACTGAAAAAGGCGATACCACTTACTTAAGACACTCTGCATGGAATTAGGCACTTAAAGGTAAATATTTAGAAAAATCATCAGTTTTGGCTTAAAGGAAACTTCCATTTGTTTGAAAGATGATGCATAATGTCAGGTTAAACTTGAGAAAAGTGTGGTGATCTAGGAGATACCACATTTGAGTGACTAGCCAAAAATATGATTTCTACTGTTCTCTTTGTTATTGAATAAATAGCTTGAGGAAGACAAAATCTTGGTGGGTTTTTACAAAATATTTTTTTTTCACAAAATACTTTTATTTTTATTTGATTTTATCTATTTTTAAATATCACTATAATCTTATAATTATTATTTAAACAGGGTATTTGCATAGTCCTGAGAAGTATTCTTAAGTGCTGAGAGTTTTCCTTAAGTTGGCATACCTACCACGTCACCAACGTGTCTGTGATTATTTTTCTATCAAAGTATTTCTTCAGGAACTAATTTAGTTATTCATTTACTCCATTCAATTAATCAATATTCATTGATAAGCTAAGTATCAGACTCTATACTCAATACCCTGAAGGGTGACTTGCATTGACTGCTGCTGAAAGTTTCTGGACATTTGATCATTTGACCTATATTCTGAACCCACTCATTCTTGTTTTATCTGTTCCACTATGGTTAGAGCTCTCTCTAGGAAATAAATTTCTGAATTTGTGAGGGTATATAACTAAGATTATTTAGAATAGATTTAAACAGGTGGTGAAAGATTAGAGAGAAAGCTTTTAGCTCTGAAATCTGTGATTTTATGAAAAGGAAAACGTCTTTTTTATTATTATTAAAATATGGAATTGGCTTAGTATGATTTGTTTTCAGTTGGTAGTATACATATTTTAACTGTGAGTTTACCTGTAGGATGAAAGAAGTGTTGTAATTTCTCAAAAGCCATTTATGAAAAACTGAATTTGGATGGACTCTGGATATGTAAAACACTATAATGTGTTGCATGGAAAACTTACTTAGAAAAGTGAAAGGAGGCAGAAGTATTCTGTAACTAGTGAGCAAAATGAAACAGAAAATTTTAAGCCATTAAAAATAAACTCAAGTGGCAACCTATTTATTTCTTTTAGCAAAATATGCTCTATTACATTCAAGAGGGTTTCATATATGGCATTTAACTTTTTCCTTTTGGAGTATAACAAAGTCATAATTAACCAAGCATAACATAATAAGCCATAGATAATGAAATAAACCATACTTTTATCACAGATGTGCTTGACCTTATGTTCATTGAAGAAAGTCTTAGTATGGATATAAGTGGACTTATATTTTCCTAGCTCAGTCAACACATTGAATTTTTTTGATTGTTATTTGTTTTGCAACACATGCAATATGTAATAAATTCATTACCTACATTTCCTTTACATTTTTTTTTCTGCTACAGCAAATAGTAAGCAACAGGGTGTAGGACTGAAACACTAATTATAAAAACTTTTCTATTTATTACTTTCCTTAGTACTTATGGCAGGTGAAATAAAAACCAAGTTGATAACCATAAATTCATCATTTATCTTTCTTCCTTTTTACAAATGTGCATCCTTACAGCCTCTTTCAACAGCAGTGGTTGCCATTAGTGACTAATAAAATTAAATAATAATATTTTTTTGATGAAGTCCCAAAAGTTCATTTTTGCTTTTGTTTCCTTTGCTTTTGGAAACGTGTCTTGAAAGAAGTTTCTGTATCCGATAAAGAGCTTATTGCCTATGTTCTCCTCTAGGATAATAATAGATTCCTGTGTAACATTGAAGTTTTTCATCCATTTTGAGTTTATCTTTGTGTGTGGCATAAGAGAATGGTCTAGTTTCATTCCTCTATACGTAGCTGTCTAATTTTCCCAGCACCATTTGTTGAAGAAACTTTCTTTTTTTCACTGGATATTTTTTCCTGCTTTGTCGAAGATGATTTGACCATAGAGTTGTGGATCCATATCTGGACTCTCTACTCTGTTCCATTGGTCTAATTGTCTATTTCTGTGCCAGTACCATGCTGTCTTGGTAATCACAGCTTTGTAATAAAGCTTGAAATGAGACAATGTGATGCCCCCAGCTTTGTTGTTCTTTTTCAACATTCTCTTAGTAATTTGGGGTCTTTTTTGGTTCCATATGAATTTTAAGATTATTTGTTCCAGCACTTTGAAAAATGTTGGTGGAATTTTGATCGTAATGGCATTGAAAGTATAGATTGCTCTGGGCAGTATAGACATTTTAACAATGTTTATTCTTCCTATCCATGAGCATGGAATACTCTTCCATCTTTTTGTGTCTTCTTCAATTTTTTTCATGAGTGTTTTGTAGTTCCTCAAGTACAGATCCTTAACTTTTTTGGTTATGTTTATTCCTAGATATCTTATGGTTTTTGGTGCTATAGTAAATAGAATCAATTCTCTGATTTCCCTTTCTATACTTTCATTATTAGTGTATAAGAATGCACCTGATTTCTGTGCATTGATTTTGTATCCTGATACATTATTGAATTGCTGTATGAGTTCTAGTAGTTTGGGGGTAGAGTCTTTTGGGTTTTCCATATACAGTATCATGTCATCTGTGAAGAGAGAGAGTTTGACTTCTTCTTTGCCAATTTCAATACATTGTATTTCTTGTTTTCTGATTGCTGTTGCTAAGTCTTCTAACATTATGTTTAACAGTAGTGGTGAGAGTGGGCATCCTTGTCTTGTTCCTGATCTCAGTGGGAAGGCTATCAGTTTTTCCCCCATTGAGAATGCTATTCACTGTGGGTTTTTCATAAATAGATTTTTATGAGGTTGAGGAATATTCCCTCTATCCCTATACTTTGAAGAGTTTTAATCAGGAACAGATGCTGTATTTTGTCAAATGCTTTTTCTGTATCAATTGAGAGGACCATGTGGTTCTTCTCTCTTCTCTTATTGTTCTATCATGTTGATTGATTTGTGAATGTTGAACCACCCTTGCATCCCAGGGATAATTCACACCTGGTGGTGGCAATTGCACTACTAGGTATTTACCCAAAAGATACAGATGTAGTGAAAATAAGTGTCATATATACCCCAATGTTCATAGCAGCAATGACCACAATTGCCAAACTGTGGAAAGAGCCAAGATGCCCTTCAACAGATGAATGGATAAAAAAGATTTGGTCCATATAACAATGGAATATTATCCCTCCATCAGAAAGGATGAATATCCAACTTTTGCATCAACATGGACAGGACTGGATGAGATTATGCTGAATGAAATAAGCCAAGCAGAGAAAGCAAATTATCGCATGGTTTCACTTACTTGTGCAACATAAGGAGTAACATGGAGGACAATTGGAGAGGGAAAGGAAATGGGAAGTGGGATAAATCAGGAAGAGAGATGAAACATGAGAGACTTTGGACTCAGAAACAAACTGAGGGTCTTGGAGGGGAGGGGGAGGGGGATGGGTGAGCCTGGTGATGGGTATTGAGGGCATATATTGCATGGAGCATTGGGTGTGGGCATAAACAATGAATCTAGGAACACTGAAAAAATAAAATAAAATAAATTAATAAAAAAATAATATTATTCAGTAACACCTAGTAGAGATTTCTTACTGAAAGTTTGTTGACTAAAAAGATAGAAGGCTTTCTTCTTGAGTGGAAAATTTACCATTTCTTTATTTCAAGAAAAATTACCAGGAATTTGAGTATTAGCCTAGAAAAAATGCTATAATACCCTGAAATTTATAAACATTAATATTTTGGCAACATAGATTATTTATGTGAAGAAATGTTTGCTAATATATTTAAAATACAGTCATATAGTTACAATAAAATATATTTAAATGGACATAGTTTTTATGGTTGGACAGTGGGGGCAAAAGCACAGCATGTACTTAAATCATTTCTGTACCTAATATATTTCTTTCTTGTTCCATTTCTTTTTCCTTCTCTTTTCAATCATTGTAAATTTGTGTGGATTTTGTTATTCAACAAATCCCCTTTGCATATCTATCCATAGCAATGTCTGTACATTTCCAGCCATCTCTAGCTTTTATATTGAGAGAAGCAGTGTTATATAAATAGTGGAATGTGAAAACGCAGGTCATGAAATTCATGCAGCGTTGTTGAATTCAGAATATACTTTTCAGTTATAATTGACTGTGTGCCCAGATGCATGTAACTAACTCTTCTGGATTTATAGGAAAGTATACTTTCCTAATTGCCATGGATGCCATTTAATTCGTAACCCTCCCACATCCTATGAATTAGTCTATGTGAAAATTTGTTCCTTGTTACTGCAGAGGGCTAAATTTTAAAGTTAATTTTTAGTATACTATCTATTAATGGCATAAAGATTAAGTTTAGGCAACATTGTATACTACCTTTATAAGACATATGAGCATATTTTCATGTTGCCACATCATATGAACAGGTCCTGTAAGAGATACAGATTACTCCACAAATGACAAGGCAGAATTTTGATTTCATGATGGAATAATCAAGGCATATGAGAGAGACTTCTATGGAAATTGTGTCTCAGTTTTATGACAGTTTTCTTTCTGAATCCATGCTGACTCATTAAACCCTACTTTCTGAGAGAAGGTCAAGGGAAGATGATGACAGTAATGACATTAATAGAATATAATTACTTATAATAATATCTATTTGTATTTTCTCTAGGAAATAAGAACATAACATGGGCCTTTTGTTCATTTCTTCTCTCCATGATCATCACCTTGGAGATACATTTTTTTTTAATTTCTTTTTCCTTCATGTTCTGGGATATCTGTAAATCTTACTGGATCATTCAACTTTTGTGTACTCTTTTTATGTTCCTTTCAGCCACAGATAATTTATAATATGAGCTACTCATTTACTTTAAGTATTGTTAGTATATATTTGCTTTTCATAATTTCTTTTTTCTTTTCTTTTTAATTTTAAGGCAACTAAGCTCTGTGTCCTTGTTTTTAATCTCTCATCTTTCCCTCATATAGATAACTTCAAAGCAAATGGGCAATTATTGCTTTACCTGGCAGCCTGAAGGAACCGATGATGGTAGGTAGCATGTTAGACAAGAATTACTGATTACAAAAGGGCAAGTAAAGTCATATGGTTATTAAGTATTCAGCATTTTAATTTTAGCTTCTACATGTTCACTGCTGGTTTCATAATGAGTACCATGTATTTGTCTGGGCAGTTGTCATTTTATATGATTGAATTCCAAGCCCTGTTTCAAGGAAGATGACAAATATATTATTGTTTCTAACTGACCACTGACTACTTAGAATGAGTCAGGACTTCTGGTTTCCAGTCTAGTATACCAGGAGCTTGGAAGGTGTCACTCCATCCTAACAAGTAAAAAACTGAACAAATAAAAAATCAGTAATGTTTTAAAGATTTATCAGAAAGTGAGGTCACAGGGGAAACTATAGTCCCAATGTTGGAAAGACATACAAAGAGATACAGAGAATCACAACAGGGGTATAATTTTAAGAGCAGAAATCTACACAAGAATCAAGTAAGGAGAACCTGAACTGCAATTGATCAACTTCTGGAGACTTAGTGTAGACAAGTTTGAGAGTTAAAACTCTGGGAGGGCTCAGTGATACGGAGGTTTGCTGCACTTCGGTGGATTTTATTTTCAGGAACTCTGGCATGTTCTCACAGTAAAGATCAGAGAGAAATCCCCTCATTTTTTTTTTAACAAGGGAAAAATGCCTTTTGAAATATGTCCAGACTATTCTTTTTTTCTTGACAAGGCCTGCCCTCAAAAGAAACTATTTTCCCAGAGTATAACCCACGGGACTGTAAATATTCAATTCCAGTTCTCTCTAACCTTCCTGTGCCACATAAGAGGAGGGAAAAACTCAGAAGCATAGTTCTGCATAGAGGATTATGGTGGATTAAGTGAAAATATAATGAAAATATAATGCATGTGGTTATCAGTTTTATTTTATAAATTACCAATATTGAGAGAGATTCTGAGGGCAGGAACAAGGCTTGCAGTGTGAAGGAGGATCATGCTATAATTTATAAAAAAAATCACACACACACAAATGAGAATGTAAGAAAATATGATTAATTTTATGTCAGTTTGGCTCTCCTAGATGTTTCTCTGAAGGATTTTTTCAAATGAGGTTAGCATTTAAATCGGTAGATCTTGAATAAAGCCAATTACCCTCCATAATTTGGTTGGATCTCATCTAGTAAGTTGAAGTCTTAATAAAAGGACTAATTTCCCTGTAAGAATAGGGAATTGTTCTGAGAGACCCACTTCAGACTCAAACGACAACTCTCCTTGAAGCTCTACAGAAGACATGTATATACTCATATATATCCTTAGATTAAGAAAAACAGGATAAATATCCCATAATTTTCCTATAAACATAGAACATTATTTAAAAAAAAAGAGAGTGACTAGAGGAGAGGTTAATTTTATAGAATTTCTGAATGCTATATTTTAGACATAAATTTTCCTGTTATTTTAAAGCCTTTTCCTATTTGCTTTCTCTCTCTCTCTCTCTCTCTCTCTCTCTCTCTCTCTCTCTCTATATATATATATATATATATATATATATATATATATATATATATATATATACAAACACACACACACACACACACGGGTTTCTAATTAAAGGGGCATAATAAAGAATCACAAAATATTTTTTTCAAAAACAAAAAAGCACTCAGATTAAGTTATAATTGTTGTTCCTTCAGCTTAACAATCAACATTTCCAGAAATACTGATTATGAAATTCTTTAGAATACTGACAGATATTCCCAGATTTATTCACTTAGAGCAGATAACTTCTGAAAAGTTTTTTAACTGAATTTAAATTTCAATATCTGAGATCTTAAGTAAAAATATGATAGTTACAAATATTTCCATTAGTGAATGAACATATATTGGTATCTTTGTCTAGTCAGATATTCTTAGATTTTCTGATATAATTAAGATATTAATTGAAATATCTATTTATTGAAGTGTTTATTCAACAAATATTTATTTGGATACAGTGCTAAGTAGAAGAAATCCAATAGAAGTTGAGAAAGCAAATTCCTATCCTCACTTAGCTGATAGTGTTAAGAGGAAGTACAGACAAAAAAGCAGCTGCAGAAGAGATGACTAGTGACATGAGGAATAAATGAAGGGTTCCATGAAACAATGAGAAAAACCTGCCATAATCTTAGACAGGAATTAGTGCCTATCCACATGTAGAAATATGATTTAGATAAGCTATGGATGGGAAATAGGCGATGGAGAAGGAGGCAGAACTGAAGTATTATATTAGGTTGAAATATTAGATATGCAAAGATTCAAATATAAGAAAAATCACAGCGGGGCACCTGGGTGGCTCAGTTATGTCAGCGACTGCCTTCAGCTCAGGTCATGATCCCAGAGACCAGGATCAAGCCCCATGGGCTCCCTGCTCAGCGGGAAGCCTGCTTTTCCCTCTCTCCCTCCCCCTGCTTGTGTTCCCTCTCTGGCTGTGTTTCTCTCTGTCAAATAAATAAACATCTTTAAAAAAAAAAAAAAAGAAAAAAGAAAAAAAAAGAAAAATCACAGCAAGTTTAGATTACCAAATAGTTTAGTAATGCTGGATTATAAAGATAAGGAAGTTGTTAAGAGCACTTGTTTTACTGCTTTACAGAACTTTAGGATAACAAATTTGTGTTGTTTAAGCTGCTAACTTTGTGATAATTTGTTACAGCGGCCATAGGATACTAATACTGTATATATTGAAGCTAATGCCAATCACTCTTCCATTGTTCTACAGCTAGAAAATGGTGGAACAGATAATTACATTGCACCTAATATTTCTTCTGCTGATAGTCTAACAAATAATGATTCACAGCTCTATCTGATTAATTAGTCTGCATCTCTTTGATATGTTAATAGTATACAAATAATTCAGATATATTTGAAAGAACATAATTAGGACTACTGTTGGGCATAACAAGAGAACATCTTCTTAATTTGAGAAGAAAACATTACACTTATGTATTCAGAAATATATAACCAGTAATATTTTAACTATGAATATAGTTTGATAAATGGAATTAAGAGTGTCACTTTTTTGAAAATTCACCAAAAGATTTCTAAGGATCAAATGGGCCTGAATGACTATAGTCTTTCCAATAATATAATTTTCCAAATGAAAATATAGTTCCTTTTAAAAACTATGGACCTTTAAATACCTTAAGAAAGACACAGTTGATTCCTTGGGACATGTAAAATAGTTAAATTTGTGAAGCATTCCCCTTGCTCCCACCTCTCATTTGGTGTCTCTTCTCATTTCTGTACTCACTGCTGTCCCAGAAAGCAGATACCTTCACTTTGACAACCCATCTAGTCAGTGAGTTAATGTAGACTTCTCTATCTCCCTGTCCCCCATTAAGACTGCTTTTCTCCTTTTCTTCAGAAAATTGTTCCTTTTCAGGCCTTCAAATTGTAAAATATTAATTCTTTGTCAAAAATGATAAGAAATTGTTGGAAAATATATTACCAAATTTCTAGGACTGAAAATTTTCATTAATCACACTTTTATAATGTTATAAATAAATGTATTTTTAATAGTGAATATGTAGGACAGTCCTCCTTCCTCTTTGTTTTTTTAAAGAATTTATTTATTTATTTGACAGAGAGAAACACACCGAGAGAGGGAACACAAGCTGGAGGAGTGAGAGGGAGAAGCAGGCTTCCCGCTAAGCAGGGAGCCCAATGTGGGGCTCAATTCTGGGTCTCCGGGATCATAACCTGAGCCAGAGGCAGTCGCTTAACCAACTGAGCCAACCAGGCGTCCCCTCCTTCCTCTTAAGATACACACACACACACACACACACACACACTTAGGAAGGCAACTGGATTCTTATTTAGTGAAATAATTATTTCTGTTGCAAAAATATTTATAAGGTTCTGATTTCATATTAAATGATACTGAAAGGAAAGAATAATAGTTTCAATGGCAAGCAAGTAAGCAGCATCCTCTTCTACCTTATTAGCAGAACTCTGCTATTACAAAATGCTTGGTCCTAAGGGATAAATCTTAATGGAAGTCAAATAGGAAAATTCCACTCCACACCTCCCAGCTTCAGTTGCAGCTACGGTAGACATACAGTGCATGTCAGCCTAATGTGACTAAACAGAAGCCCACTCTGGGGAACTTTAAGGAACTGGAAAAACATCTGGCTTCTGGGAAAACATTTACTTTTAAAGGCAAAAATAATATATATATTATGTATATATTATATATTATATATTATATATTATAAATATGTGAATCCTACTTTCCTTCTTGCTGAAAACAGAAAATGACAGAATATGCAGCAACCATATTATGACCATATAGGAAAGGCCAAAGAATCAGATATTGGCTCTGACATAATTCTTTGCAGTCAAACACATTCAGTATACTGACAAATTAGTTCTAATCCTCAAAAAGACTAATTAATAAGAAAATAGAATCATCATAAATCTATCAGATGAATCAAACTTGAAGAATATAATCTAAAAAAAAGACCATAATCTATTTTTAATGTTTGAAAAGTAAAAATAGTTTATGATAAACTTAACTAAGTTTATAGCTCCTATATTTGGAAAGAGAAAGTAGGTGTTGCTTGTTACCATATTAACCCCTGACATTTTGTATTCCTTAATAATTTAGAATTTTCTGATACTGTGAAATTATGGTAAATTCTGAGTGCTGATGTGAAAGATAAGCCTTAAGTGTAAGAATAGAGAAAATCGAGGGCAATCATTCACCGTAAGCAGATTGTGTACATTGGCTGCTACGCATATATTTACTGACTTATTCAATACTTATTTATTGTATGTCAAATTTGTGCTAGATATTATGTGAGGTATCAGGCATAAAAAAATGGATATGGCATTAATGGCATTAGTCCATATCTTCAAGAAGGAGTGTTTCAGAAAAGAGATCATTTAATGCAGAGGGGACACGGAAACCAAAAAAAGATTTTAGAAAAACATAGTAGGCTAAGCAAAAGTGCTCCAAATATGTAAGTCTTTCTAGTGTGTGATGCAAGAAAAAAAAAAAGAAATAAAGAAAGAAAAGGAAAAGAAAAATAAATAAATGTGTTGACAATGGGTTCTGTTCTTTAAACAAATAAACAAAACAAGCAACAAACACAGCTCCCTGGAGAGCTATAAAGAGGCCGGATCCTTGGGAGCTCTGTGTTGACAAACTTTCTCATTGTGTATATTTTATTATCGTAGTTTGCCATGATATTAGGTGAAAGTGTATCTTGTTGGAGAAATACCAAATGTATAATTCTTTTGAAGATTAACAATGCACACTAGCAATTAAAAGCTCACCAGTTGTACTTAATCAGCATTTTTCAAATGTATTCAACAGTGGACCAGCTTATTTTCTAATAACACCTGTTTCTATGGATTATAAATGGTAGCTGTAGTTTTATAAAATGCATTTTGACATGAGTTTGAAGGAAGGACTGAAGAAAAGACCTAGAACATAAATTTCATGAGTGTATAACATTCCATCTAGGATAAGCAGTGTTGACATTACCAATTAAGACAATGTTTGAGAAGACCAGCAATCAAGGATATAATTAGTGCCATATGATAAAAACCATCCATACTTTTATTTTGTGGGTCTTGGTTCTAAGAAGCTAAGAGAATGTTAAGTTCATGAGTGGGAAAACTGTACTCAGATATTGGTTTCTCACAACATCTTCTATATATCAAAAGAAGTCAAGATAAAAGGTAATTTGAAAAGGCAGAAATATGCATACAAGACAAACATATATTAAATATATTGAAATAGAAAAGTTGGTTTTTATTTTATTTTTTATATCTTTTTTTTTCAGTTACGTTCACATAGACCGATTTCCAATGAAGGAAGAGCAATTTGATATATTTATGAAAACAAAAGAGGCTGATTTGGAATAATTATTTGGAACTTAAATGAGGAAATTAACCATTTTTAGTAAAGATATAAGCAACAGATATTATAGATCAATCTTGTTTTTAAAACAGAGGGTAAAATACAAAATACTGAGTGCCAGAGAATAAATATTTATATTTGGATGATTACCAAATAAGAAACTAATTCTCAGAAAGCAAAAGAAATTAGGGAATATGTCCCAAAACAATTCCATGTAGTGTGTGAAGATGTAGAAGGATTGATATCTGAGGAAAGAGAGGAAACACAGGAATCAGAGTGGGTGGTACTATCTAGATATCTTCTTCCCCAAAGATTTTTCTGAGGATTATTTGGAAACAAGGTAAATAAGCACATAGTAGTTATGTTTATCTGAAATAGAATTGTATGAAAAGAGATATTATTCAATACAGAAGGGGCATAAAGACTAAAAGAAAAAAGGTTTAAAAAATGGGGGCTAGGGAAGGTAATGGAAGCATATAAGTCTTTACATGTGTGACACATGAAAAAAAAGAAAAGAAAAAGAAACAGATGTGTTCACAACAGATTCTGTTCTTGAAACAAACAAACAACAAATGAGCTCGGAGTTACCCATTCTTGAGTGTGCAATGGAGCAAAAGAGTATATTTTGCCAACAAAAATAATAAAAATAAGCTCTGTTTAACAGTCAATATCTTAATATAGTTCAAAGTCAATTTAATTAAAAATCTGAAAGAAATAATGTATAGATTATATGGTCTTTGTATCAATAAAAAAAATCACATAATATACCCAATCACTAATATTGTACTAAAAAAAATGACAAAAGTGGTTGAAGAAAATTATTAAAGAAATAACTCTTTGAGTGTATTTGGAGAAAAGTAATATGAGCCTATTAAATAACATTAAGACAGAATGAATGTCAATAATGTATGAATTAAGTTGAGGCAAATTGATCTGTCCAGAGAAATAGCTTGACATAAATATGACTAAAGAAAAATAAATCTTAAAACCATATCATAATGATCTACTTCTATAGAATACTTAGAACAATTCCTAATATGGTTGAAAGTTTCACACTACAGTTAGCAGATTGCAATAGGTTCTTGGATAGTTCTTTACTTCCAAACTAAGATGTTTCAAAGGGTTGACTACAAAAGTGAGTTAGTGAGGCCACCCTTGTCTTCTGATTAGTGAGAATGTTCCTCTGGAATACTTGTGAGTTCAGCATCCAGTCTCTAATATATTTACTCAGGTCTAGTATCTATTTTTCTCTCCAGTAGCACTTGCACTATTTTCGCTCTCATTTGTCATTGCAGGTTTAGGAGGAGTTCAAGAACTGCATATCTTTAAGGATCAATAAGAGTCATATTTCCAACTACTATAACTCTAGCTGAATTAAAGGAATAATAGCTCTAGAATACTTGTTATGGTTTTCAGATGTAATACATAAAGGCTATAGGAATAATTTAAATGTTATCTTATAATTTTAGTGACTCATTTTCAAAATTAAGCCATAAGAAGACACTTTATATTTCTTTACAATTTTACATTATTATTATTATTATTATTATTAAATATCATTTATTTTGCTTCCCTTTTTTCCTGACCACATGCAATATGACTTACCTAAAAAAGTAAACTTTATCCTTTCAGTAACTGTATGAGGCAAACAATGTTATTTATTCAGAATTACCAGCTGTTATTTATTACTGAGAGAAAAAAGATGCTAAGAGTTTTTGTAACATGTTATATGTCAGAAGTGTTAAGTGTTAGAGCAATAAACAAACCTATTCTCACTGATATGTTGAAATAAAAACAGAAATAATGCATATACTTCCTAGAGGGGGGCTAAGAAAATGAAGGGGAAGGAATCAGAACAAAGAATTTTACAGTGATTTATGTAAAATAGCTTATTTTTTAAACAAATATCCTAAAATTCTCATGATCACCATTACTTGTATTTGATTTTAACCAGAAGTTTGAAATGAAAAAGCAATATTAACTTAATCTACTTTAGATAAAATTCATCATCCATAATCCCCCCCAAAACATTTTCATTCAAATATTTGTGCAGTAAAATAAGCTGGTTTAATATTTTTACTTTGGCCATTTTATAATTTTAAATGGGTTTGGAAAAAACCTAAAACATATCTGAAAGCTTACTTAGGTGTTTATAAATAAAAATATAGGCAATATGTATACTGAATTCTGGAGCCAGATCAACTGAGCTCAAATCACATCTCTGTCACTTCTAGTTGTGAGACCTTAAGGCATAATCTTTAACCTTTCT
>PITA01010772.1:0-70124 GCA_004023965.1 Spilogale gracilis | reverse complement strand
GTCACACTGAGGGCTAAGATTTACTATAGTGAAAGACTCAAAGCCAAATCAGTGAAGGGAAGGGCACATGGGAAAAGTCTGGGAGAAACTGACACAAGTTCTCTCCTAGTAGAATCACACAGGATGAACTTAATTCTCTCAGCAAAGAGTTGTGAATACATGTGTAAAATGTTGTCTGCCTAGAAAGTTCAGAAGGTTTGCACTGGGGCCTGGCACATATGCAAGTTCTAGATCCCTAGAAGGAAGCAGGTTTTAGCAGAGACCACACTGTGCCAACAGTTTAGGCACAGTGAGGCCTTTTATCAGTTAGGGAAGGGTGGGAGCCCTCCTAAAATCCAGGTTCCCAGGTGCCAGCTGAGGGCTGCCTTGCAAGCAGCCCTTCCTAAGGATAGCAGTCTCAGGCCTGCTGGTCTTAGCTCTTTTCTGGGCGGTACCATACTTAGAGTTGGTTAGTTTCTCATTGTTAGACATTTAGGTGGTTATATTTGTTTTTCTGTTCTAATAAAAATATGTGATGAGTGTTTTTCTAACTTAATCATTTTCCTTTTTTGGAGGGGTTCATAATTCCTAGTAAAGTAAATGTCTCTGTTGCTCAATTTGTATCTTTTATATCTTCTGATACATATTTATATACTTGGTTCTCCTTTTACCATTTTAAATTCTCATCAATAAATCTTTCATGGTATTTATTGTATTGTTAAAATAATACAGTTTACATTATAGATTCTTTAAAATTATCTTCTTTGATACCTAAGTTTTGAAAAAGTATATTAATATTAGGAAGTTGTAACTACTTATTATCTCAGCTGTTGCATTTGATGTTCTGATAGGTCCTAGTTGTGATAATGTTGAAGAGGATATGAATGCTTCTGCCCGAGGAGCTTCTGCTACAGTTTTGGAAGAGACAAGGAAGGAAACGGCTCCTGTGCAGCTTCCAGTTTCAGGGCCAGAACTGGCTGCCATGATGAAGATTGGAACCAGGGTCATGAGAGGTGTTGATTGGAAATGGGGTGATCAGGTACTCAGGTTTGATTTTAAATACATTAGCCACACCTTAGTTACCATTCTTACTTGTGTGCTATTAGTGGATGGAAATTGGAACGAACCTGAACCTTAACCATAACTTAGGACCAATGCAATTGACAGATGATATAGGTGGTGATGTAGTTAGTTCCTGGGAAGGTGAATGGGGTCAAAACAAGTAGAGAGGATAATGGCTGTTTTCAGAAAACTCCTTGTCATGGGCACAATTTGAGGGGCAGCCTCTCCTCAGTGAGCAGGAGAGAGCAAACCTCATCTTAATACTAGTGTTCTGAAAGCTGTGAACCCAGGTGCTGCCTCTGGGAGCTGACAGCCATGTGCCCTTTAAATCAGCCTTGCAGTTTTGGCTGTACCAGTTGGGCAGTGGTCATTTCTGTTTTTTGTAGCACATCACTTCCAAGCTTCTGTTGGGTCTCACGAGGTAGAGCCTGTGGGGGCTGGTATCTGTGTCATTACCATGTTACTAATGAAGGACAGTGCTCACCTTCCTGCAGTGTGGGGGTGTTCCTGTCATCTCTAGGTTTTCTCAACCTCATTTTTAAAGCATGGGTCTCATCAATATCATTTCAGAAGTGTCCCGGAATAGGGAGCAGCATCCTAAAAACAGCTTTCACTCATAGAACTGAGAGACAAGAGTTTCCCCTTTAGGTTCCAGAGGGAAAACTGAATAGGAGGAATTGAGAAGATGCAGGTGCTTGTTTCAGGTTTCTGGTCTTTTGAAGCCCTGTGGGGAGTGAGGGAAGCAAGGAACAGGGCATCAGGACTAGACAGGAAAGCCTCATCTCTGCATTGGCTTAGGGAGAATGCTAAATGAGATGATGCTTTTCCCACTTAACTCTTTGATAAAAGAGCATGAGCAAGTTATAGTCTGATGTTTGCTCTGAGGTAATGATGTGTGAGCTGTGGGTGGCACAGATAGGTTTGGAGCAGTCTGTGAGCACAGAGTCTGCACAGTAATACAGCAGTCCTTACGCGCTTTGTCTGTGGGACAGAACAGGCATACATACACCCTCTTAACTAATCTTTGTTTTGGCTTCCTCAGGATGGACCTCCTCCTGGTCTTGGCCGTGTGATTGGTGAACTGGGAGAGGATGGATGGATCAGGGTCCAGTGGGACACAGGCAGCACCAACTCCTACAGGATGGGGAAGGAGGGGAAGTATGACCTCAAACTGGCAGAGCTGCCGGCCTCCACACAGCCCTCAGCAGAGGACTCAGACACAGAGGATGACTCCGGTTGGTGCCTTAGGGCTCTTTAGTCTGGGGCAGCCTAGCAAACTGTGTACTAATGGCAGCTGGCCATCCTTTTCATCTGGGAATGAGAATAGTGTCAGGACTTAGCTGTGGACCATGGTCTGTAGTACTGGACTTGCTCCTGAAGTTTCAGTTTAAATAAGCCCCAGGTGATTCTGATGCCGGAGTTCTGATGCTGGAGTTAAAAGCATAGCTCCAGTAATTGGCAACCTACCTGGATTTGACTCTCTCTCTCTTTTTTTTTTCCCCCCAAAGATTTTATTTATTTATTTGACAGAGAGATCACAAGCAGGCAGAGAGGCAGGCAGAGAGAGAGGAGGAAACAGGGTCCTCGCTGAGCAGAGACCTCGATCCCAGGACCCTGAGATCATGACCTGAGCCGAAGGCAGAGGCTTAATCCACTGAGCCTCCCAGGCGCCCTGGATTTGACTGTCTTAATCACTTTGGGGACAGCCAGTAGGGTTTGGCAGTGTAGGCTGGCTATGTCTTTACCTCTGGTGGACCTTCTTGGCTGGCTCTGAGCCTGTGTGTGAGGTGATGAGCCAATGCCTGGCAGACTAAGGATAATGTGGACTTAGTCAGTACTGTATTGACTTAAACCAGAGGTGAGAATTTGGAGTGAACCCAGAAAGTGAAACCCAATCTAAGGCGATCCAAGGCATGGGAGGAGGACTTCATGACATTTTTAGAAATCTCCAACAGACATTGTGATGTACGAATGAAGCTTTCCACAGCTGGTCTTGGTGAGATGGTCCAGGAGGCCAGGGCTGATTCTTGGGGCTCAGGTGCTGGCTGTATGCACTGCATGGTCAGGCTCTGGAAGTCATTTGTGTGGTTAGGGGAGGAAACCTGAGAGGTTGAGCTTGGTAGAGAATGGGTGGTGTGGAGAGCAGAAAAGGCTCTGTTCCATCCATGTCACTTGTGGGGGTTCCAGGCCCCCTCAGATGTGAACAGATGAGGCTTGCCTTTTGGGGCTGTTGGGAGTACCATATGTGAAACCCGGAGTCACACGTCGATGGTCAGGGAAGTCAGGGCCTGAGCAGAGCTGGCTGAGTGAAAGAACTGTGGCTCTGCTGTTATGTGCCTCCTTGTCAGAGAGTCTGTGCTGTGGCCACGTGAGCCTCTGGTTCCCCTCTACGGTGCAGGCATTTCCATCTTCATCCAGGGCATAGCTAGCTTGTCGGCTAGCAACTCTTGACAATTGTTAAGTTGTCTTTCTAAAAGAGTAAATCCTTGAGCTTGTTTTTGTGCTTCTGAGCTATGTGCAGAGATTATTTTTAAAAAATAAACTCTAATTTAGAAGGCTTATTTTCTTTGATGAAGGTGGAGACAGAGATAATTAGGGTGGTTAGTGCCTTCTGAATGCCATCTTTCCTTATAAAGAGCTGTTTCCCTTTCCACAGTAAAAATTGTGATATGAAATTCCTTAAAAGACTGGGTTATTAAAAGCCCTTAAATTACATGCAGGGTATTTTCCAGTTCTATTTGGGAGTGTAGGTTCTTATTTTGATACTTTTTTCCAGAAGCTGAACAAACTGAAAGGAACATTCATCCCACTGCAGTGATGCTTACCAGTACTGTTAATTTATTGCAAACCCTTTGTCTCTCTGCTGGAGTCCACGCTGAAATCATGCAGAGCGAAGCCACCAAGACACTGTGTGGACTGCTGCGAATGTTAGTGGAAAGTGGAACGACGGACAAGACATGTATGCAATGAGTAGTTGTGGGCCTACAGAGTGCTGGGGGTGTGAATATGGTGTTTGTGTGTGTGTGTGTATGTGAGTGGGTGTGTGCATGTGTACTAGTGTCCTAGGGCTGCTGTAACAACTTACTGCAAATTTGGTTGGTTTGCTTGGGCTGCCCCATTGAAAGTACCTTACACCTGGGTGGCCTAAAATTTTTTCTTCCTGTTCTAGAGGCTAGCAGTTCAAGATCAAGGTGTCAGCAGGGCTGGTTCCTTCTGAGAGCTCTAAGGGAAGGATCTGTTCCAGGCCTCTCCCCTAACTTCTGGTAGTTTGCTGACAATCTTTGGCATTCCTTTGTTGTAGATTATTGCCCTCATCTTCACCTGTGTCTGTCTGCAAATCTCATCTTTCTATAAGGACACTAGTCATAATTGGATTAGGGACCCACCCTAATCTAGTTTAACCTCTTCTAAATGGATTGCATCTTCCTTGGCCTCATTTCCAAATAAGACATATTCTGAGGTACTAGAGGTTAGGACTTCAACAGACTGTTTTTGGGAGGGGGAGGAAACAGTTCAGCCCATAACAGAGTTATGGAGCCTCACATTTTTGGAGACCAGAAGTCCAAAATCAAGGTTTTTGGCAGGGTTGAGTTCCCTGCAGACTTCAGGAGAGGATCCTTTCTTGTCTCTTCCAGTTTCTGGTAGCTCTAGGCTGTCTTGGCTTGAGGCCACACACTCCAGGCTTGGCCTCATTTTCACACAAAGCACTGCCCTGTGTCTCTTTGTATCCTTTTCTGCCTCTTAAAAAGACTTACATTGGATTTAAGGTCCACAGTGATTCAGTACAGTGTCATCTCAATCCTTACCTTAAGTACATCTGCAAAGAACTTATTTCCAAATAAGGTCACAGTGTGAGGTGTTGGGTGAACATGGAATTCTGCACTGAAATGTTGGTATGTGAGTGTGAAGAGAATGAGTTGATGAAGTAAGGAGTAAGTGTGTGAGAGTGCTTGTGGATATGTGAGTGAGTCTGGATGTGAGTGTGCAAGAGTTTGTCTCTGAGTGTGACAGTATCTGGGTGGCTACAGGTGAGTGTGAAGTAGATGAGTAATTATGGGTATGTTTATGAGTAATTATGAGTGACTGTGAGTATACCAGGGACTATGAGAATGAGCATGTATGATTGTGGGTAAGGGTGTGATAATAGGGTCCGTGTTTATTTTATTTATTGATTTATTTTAAAAAAATATTTTATTTATTTATTTGACAGAGAGAGAGATCACAAGCAGGCAGAGAGGCAGGCAGAGAGAGAGGAGGAAGCAGGCTCCCTGCCGAGCAGAGAGCCTCATGTGGGCCTCCATCCTAGGACCCTGACATCATGACCTGAGCTGAAGGCAGAGGCTTTAACCCACTGAGCCATCCAGGTGCCTTAGGGTCTGCGTTTAAAGGAACGAGGCTGATACAAAAGCGAAGGTTAAGCAAAGTTAAGCAAAGAAGTTGAGGCATTCCCATCTGTTCCCAAGTACCATAACCCATGGCCCATTCTTAGTTTGCATCCCTATTGCTCAGGGTCAGGAGGTTGGGGATTAACTGATTGGGCATCTCCCCCAACCTGGCTGGCCTTTGTTTTCCAGGGGTAGTTTGCCCATATCTCCTGGAGCTGTTTTTCTGAGTAAACAAGATGGCGGCTCGGATTTCTAAATAGGCCTTTACCTGTGACTCTGTGAAAGTCTATGTGTTTGTGAGTGTGGTGTGTGATTGAGTGCAGGCATTAACGTGTGTCTGACAGGGTGCCCCTAGGAGCCTGGAGAGTGGGAGAGCTGGGCCCTGGTAGGCGGACCTCTGCCAGGAAAGAGTGGAAGTCCCTGGGCGCCCATGTGTGGAGACCTGGAAGCCAGGAGGAGCAGACAGTCAGTTGCATCAAACTGGATAAACCTCACAAAAGCCTCCTAGTCTTCTATTAATGCAGACTTCTTAAACTTGGATTGGAAATTTGTGATGCAGATTATATGTAAACAAGATCATGGGAGATATTTAAAACACATGAGATTATAAAAAAATATACAAGATACACTCTTACTAGTAATTGCCATTTGAATAGTGAGTCATTTTCTTACTGTCTAGAAATAAAAAAGTACATGAAACTTCTTAACTGGTTTGAGTTACTCAGGTACTTTAAAGGTTTTAAGACTATTATAAAGTGTTCCTTGAACTAACTGCAGGGACTTCTCCCACTGCTCTCACTTTGAATGAGTGAAATTGTAATATACTTTTAAAGTAGGTTATTTTTGAAAATAACATGCTAAGTAAATTAAAAGTGTAGATTGTACTGAGTATTTATTTCTAGAAATTTGGTGCCAAGCTTGTTTGTTTCACTCTGGCAGCTTCCCCAAACAGGCTGGTGTGCCGGGAGCAGCACCGGAGCTGGTGCACGTTGGGCTTCGTGCGGAGCATCGCGCTTACGCCACACATGTGTGCTGCCCTCAGCTCCCCACAGTGGATTTCCCTGCTTATGAAGGTCGTGGAGGGACATGCACCTTTCACCGCCGCCTCCCTCCAGCGGCAGGTAATTGTGCTGCTGGGCTGATCCTGCTTAGTGTGAGCTTTGGGACTGTATGACCCTCTTAAGAGGTGGCATCAAGATACTGGTGCTCCCAGTCATTATAATTAGGGGCCTGTACTCAATAATGAGTGCAGAAAAGAATTGAAACCAACCCAAAGTAGATTTTCTAGTGCAAGGGGCTGAAGTTTTTGATTAATTTAAATTGATTAAGTTGCTAAACTGTAGTTGACTTGCTTGTCTTTGAAGTGATAAATCTTGCCAGCTGCTCTTACGTGCCTCATACGAGTTGTAGTATAAGTGTCTTTAGAAGAATTAAGCTGAAAAGAGCTATTTTTTAATTAAATAAATATCTACATGCTGTAATGTACCTTTTTAAAGAAAACCCTGATAATCTATATCTTTAATTAATTACCTGGTTGTAAAATAATAAATATCTGAATTTTGACATAATTAATTGCATTATAAGAATAAAAAAAGTAAGTAAAAAAATCTGCTATTTCTTAATCTAAAATCACAGATAGTGGTTTTCTTTAATGTTTGCCATTTTAAATTGTCTTTTATCAGATCTTAGCTGTGCATTTACTGCAAGCAGTGCTTCCATCATGGGACAAGACTGAAAGGGCAAGGGATATGAAATGCCTTGTGGAAAAGCTGTTCAGTTTCCTGGGCAGCTTGCTCACCACTTGTTCTTCAGATATCCCATTCCTCAGAGGTGGGCAGCTCTCCTTTTTTGTGTGTTGTTCTAAGTGAGCAGGGCACCATGTAGCTCCTCTTCCATATGTATGTTTCAGAATCTACTCTGAGGCGGCGAAGGGCACGGCCGCAGGCCTCTCTGACTGCCACCCATAGCAGCACCCTGGCAGAAGAGGTGGTGGCGCTGCTTCGCACACTGCACTCCCTGGGTCAATGGAATGGACTCATAAACAAGTACATCAACTCCCAGCTCCACTCTGTCACCCGCAGCTGCACAGGAAAGCCATCAGAGGGGGTAGGTGCCGTGTTTTCAGAGCTGATTATTTTTTTCTGTAAAATGTTGATTTAAATTTTAAGTTAATCTTTTTAAGTGACATGTATTTTGTTTAACGATATTTTAAAATATATTTTAGTGGAAATAACGATTGAAGAAACTAGTATAAAAATGAACTTGGCATAGCTGTAAATATGTAAGAAACAGGCAGCATCCTGGGCTGTCTCCTTCAAGCTGGCTTTTGTCTGTATTAGGCCCTGTTAGAGGACTACTTTCCTGACTCTGAAAATCCTGAGGTGGGGGGCCTTATGGCAGTCTTGGCTGTGATCGGAGGCATCGATAGTCGCCTGCGCCTGGGGGGACAAGTCATGCACGATGAGTTCGGAGAAGGCACTGTGACTCGCATCACCCCGAAGGGCAGAATCACTGTACAGTTCTCAGACATGCGGATGTGTCATGTTTGCCCATTGAATCAGCTGAAACCAGTAGGTGACCTTCTGCTTAGTTAATTGGTAATAAGGCCCAGGAGTTTTAAACTACAACTGGGTTCTAACATCAGTGCTGGAATGAACTTGATTTTCGTAGTTCATGTCTGTCATCTAGGAAGCTGTGCAACCCGAGGAAAGCCATCTGTCTATCTTCTCTTGTTTGCTTTGTGCCACTATGATAAATAGGGCCTGTCTCATGCTGTTACATGGGTTAATAGCTCATGTCTTATTTTAGCTGCGAAAGACATAAAAGGGCATTAGCAACATAGAAGGTACTCGTAACTATGTTTGTTAGTTTTGATTATCTTAAGTGCAAATTTTGAAGTTTATTTTTTATTGAACAACTCAACTTTTTTTTTTCTTTTCTTTTTTTTTTTTTTTTTTTAAAGATTTTATTTATTTGGTAGAGAGAAACACAGCCAGAGAGGGAACACAAGCAGGGGGAGAGAGAGAGGGAGAAGCAGGGTTCCCGCCGAGCAGGCAGCCCGATGTGGGACTCGATCCCGGGTCTCCTGGGTCATGAGCTGAGCCGAAGGCAGTCGCTTAACCAACTGAGCCACCCAGGCGCCCCGAACAACTCAACTTTTAAAGAAACATAAAGATGATTCCTTAAAAAGTGATCTTTCTTCATGTAGAAAGTGCTCATTGTGTTGAGGGACATAGCTTATGCAGCAGCTGCTGTCATCTTTAATCTGTGCATTAAGGTTGTATAAGGAAAGTGATCTAAGTGTAGCAGACTATCTTTCCTATAAAATACTGTTTTTGATTATTACAGAAATGAAGATATGCATATTATATAAAATTTGAAATACATAGAAAATGCCTAAGAATATAATAAGGACTACCCTGACGTAATTATTGTTGACAGGTTGTTAAAGAAAAAAATAAATTTAGGTTTTGTTTACTATACATAAAAATCTCTATTTTGCCTTTAATGTCATCTTTTTAAAGTGATTATTCTTGGGGTGCCTGGGTGGCTCAGTGAGTTAAGCCTCTGCCTGTGGCTCAGATCATGATCTCAGGGTCCTGGGATCGAGTCCCACATCAGGCGCTCTGCTTGGCGGGAGCTTGCTTCCTCCTCTCTCTCTGCCTGTCTCTCTGCCTACTTGTGATCTCTCTCTGTCAAATAAATGAATAAAATCTTTAAAATAAAATGATTATTCTCAGATATAAGAACACTTACGGGTATGTGTGATAATTTCAGAATTAAGATTCATGCTTATGATATTTTTCAGAACATTTCATTTGCTCATTTCATTGGACAGACTTTGAAGCTTCCTGTGTTCTTGCTTTAGCTCCCTGCCGTGGCATTTGGTGTTACCAACCTGCCCTTCACAGAGCCGATGCTGTCTGTCTGGGCTCAATTAGTAAACCTTGCTGGAAGCAAATTGGAAAAGCATAAAGTAAAGAAATCACCTAAACAGGGTTTTGCAGGTCAGTACATGGTGCTTCTTGATGGACCAGCTGTAGTCTTAACTGGCATTGCTAGGACAATGTTTGGCATTTTGCCAGAGCAAGCTCTGGCCACGGCCAAAGACTGGGTTCCAGTGGATTGACCATTTGTTAAGTTACAGTGGGCGTGAAACCTTGAATGTGGTGATAGGACTGTGTAATATAAAAAAATGACAGCATGGTGGGAGTGGCCCCTGAAGCACCCCAGGCTTTCCTCAAGCCTGTTTTCTAGTGCTAGCACTTAACTCTGAAAAGCTTTTTGAAGAGGAATCTTCATTCTCTCCCCTTCCCTGTTAACTTCCCAGCTGTGGCCCTTTGGCCCAGTTTGCCCTTTAGGAGCTTTGTTCTTGGCCTCTTCACTGCCAGACCCAGTAACGCCTGCATGTTTGGACCCTGTTTGATCCATATTTGTGGATGCTGGGCTAAGACGGTTACCTGTGCTTAAAGCTTTCCTTTCTTTGGTCTGGAATAGTACTCGCTTAGTTTTCTTTCCATGGTCCCTTGCATGACCTTTGAGAGTTCTTCTCCCTGTTTTTTGCCCATTGGAAATTCTTGTGGTTTTCTCAGTAAATTCTCTCATTGTGCCCACTCTTACTAAGTTTTCCCACCCATTTCTTCCTATTCCTGTGCTTGCTGCTGCAGCATTTATGATGGTGACCACCTTTAACTCTGCATATCCAGCTCACCTCTCTGGCTAGAGGACTCTGTGCGTGCATACACAGCATGGTCAGAATTCCACTAACCTTGTCCTTTGGTCCCCATTTCCCATCACAGTGAATAAACCTGCCTGCAGGCATTCGGGCTTGATGCCTGAAAGGCACCTATGCTTCTCCATCCTCTTCCATCCCACATTGCTATGCTGTCTTCCATGACTTCCAGCATGTCCTGCCTTGAAACACTGTCACCACCATTCTAGTCCAGCTGTTCTTATGGTCCGCCTGCCTCCTTGTGGCAGTTGTCTTAAGTTTCCTCCTCAGTCGGCTATCAGGCATCACTACAGTCGTTTGTTTAGGTAAGACTCCAGGGAGTGCCACGATCCTGTTCAGTTAGAGAACTGTATGTTGTGAGTAGCCGACAAAACTGTCTTGGAGTAGTCCTGGCAAGAAAAGGTAAAAGTATTTTGTTTGTGACAAAGGTATCTGGTTGAAATTTCAGCAGTGTGGGAAACGTTTCATTATACTAATAATAACTAACATGGATCTAATGTGTTAAACCATTCCGTTCTTACCCCAACCCATCAAAGTAGCTGCATGGGGAGCAGGAAAAGGGGAAGACCTGGGGGAGGTAGAGGATGCTTATCCAGAAGCACTAGTCATAACATTGGAAAAGATAAGTCCTTCATTGCTGACATGGCGAGCTAATTCCCACAGGCAGGGAATTGTTTATGCCATTTTGCAGCCATGGCACTGTGGTGGAGGGAGCAGAACACCTTCCCCAACGCCATACAGCTGGTGAGGAGAAGAGCCCAAGCAGAGTGTGTCATTCCCGCTGAGTCCTTTTCTCCCACAGGACAAGTAGACCTGGATCTGCTGCGGTGCCAGCAGTTAAAACTGTACATCCTGAAGGCGGGCCGTGCGCTGCTCTCCCACCAGGACCAGCTCAGGCAGATCTTGTCTCAGCCAGCTGTTCAGGAGGTCACAGCTGCGCATTCAGGTATCTTTTAAAGGAAGCTCTTATAGATCTGTAAGGAAGACATGTACTCCCATAGAAAACAGGCAAAAGACATGAGTAAATAGTCCATAAAAGGGGAAATAGGGATGGCTTCTAAAAATATGAGGGACATGTGCAGCCTGGCCAATAATCGACTCAGTGCAGGTGACAGTGTCATTGTCTCATAAGACAAAAGATTGAGGGGATCTGGTGGGGATGGAGGAGAAACGTGCTCTCCTGTTTTCTTGTTTAATGTATGACCCATGGACCAGCAGCATTGATGGCCCATAGAACCATGTTAGACATACAGACTCTCAGGCTACACCCCAGACTTAAAGAAATCAGAGTTTGCGTTTTAATAAGGCCCTCAGGGGATTTATACACATATGAAATAGTACTGCTTTACCACATTGCTAGTGGGAATTTAAGTAGGTATAGCCGTTTAATGGGCATTTGAGGAAATGTTACCCTTTAAAATGCATATATGGACACACACGTACATAGCTATATCTGTATCTCTCCATTGACTTGTGAGTCATCTTGTGGGAATTTAACACATGAAAAGGCATGAAGATGTGTGTTTACAGATGCTCGTTATGGCTTCTTTATTGGTATTGTTTTTAGGTTGAAACTGGAGACACCCGAGTGCTCATTATTGGGTGGTGTATCCACACAGTGGAATACTACGGCATCATTTGCAGTGATGCTACATGTATATGTGTTGCCATGGAAACGTGAAAATGATACAATAAATAAAAAAGCACATTGCTATGTATATCTCTTTGTAGATATGCCCTAGATTCGTCTGCTTACTAAACTGTGACAGTGGAATTTCAGCTGACTTTATTTTATTTATACTTTCCTATATTCAATTTTCCAGAATAACCTTATATCACTTTGAGTAGGAAAAAATCCAAAGTTATGAAATGTTTTTTTAATCATCTATTAAAAGACATATGCTAAAGTATTATGGGGAGCAAGATAATCCTTATTGATGATCCCAAACTCTCTGGGGTCAGAGTGAAAAGAGAAAATGAATGCAGATGGCTCTGTGCAGGGTATGATGCCAGTGCACTGTGAAATGTGTAATCACAGCTCCACAAGTATCTTGGGGACATTGGTGCCTAAGGTCTGAGGAGAGCAGCTTCTGAAGGGTGTGGCAAGTCCTAGGTGGGGCGTGATGAGGAAGCTGTGTCCTGGTGGAAGAGACAGTAGGGGCACAGACATAGCAGTGAGTGTATGGGTGAGTGTTGAAGTGCTTTCCTTTGCAAGGAGCTTGGGGTTTATTGATGAATGTGGGCCAAAAGCTAGAGAGGTCAGCTGAATTTATGTGATAGAAGCTTGAACTATTTACTCTCTACCTTCAAGAGAAAGACTTTCCAACCCCTGATCTAAAAGATTAGTTGAAGTTGTCACCAACCTGCCAATAAACTAAATGGTGAGTGGGCTTGAGGCAGTGGGACTCAGTGGGTCTGGGGCAAATAGGAAGTGCTAAATGCTTGACCCAAAGTTACTCAGATTAAAACAGACAAAAAGATGTTACCCTGATCACGCAACATATTTGGAATTGGTGTCAATTTATGGTCTGAACAGGGTTATCAGGAAAAGCAAGGGTTAAAAATACAAACTTGGGAGAGTTCGTAGAAGGGGGGCGGGTTCTGAAGCAATGAGTGTGCACCAAGAAAGAGAAGGTATAAGAACTGGACCAAAGGCAGAAATCTGGGATTAGCTTTTTTTGGGGGGGGGGGGCCCTCTAAAGAGATACATGAACTAACAAAGGATAGATGTCAAAAAGTAGTGAGTGGAAAATTCTTTAGAGACTAATTTTTGATATCTGAGCCTTGAAGATTTTGATAGTCCTGCACTTGAAGAGGTAGAGATCATATTCAGTTTAACATGTTTGATGCATTATCTTTAATAGTAAAGAGATGTTAGAAGTTGAAAATATAATGTATGCATATTTTGTTTTTTAAATTCAGATGATGGAGCAGCTGCATCCCCTGACCTTGGGGACATGTCTCCTGAAGGGCCACAGCCTCCAATGATCCTCTTGCAGCAGTTACTGGCCTCGGCCACCCAGCCATCTCCAGTGAAGGCCATATTTGACAAACAGGAGCTGGAGGTACAATAAAGCCATGGCAATTTTAATCTGGTACATTAAATTGGGAACAATAGTTTTCCTAGATATGTGTTTCCTTAAGGATATATTCTGAATTTTAAATGGTACGCCAAAGTAATTCTTATGAATGGTTAGGCTAGTTTGTCATAGAGCATTATAATACTAGTTAGGGGATGAGTGAGTTGAAGTTTAACTTTTTTATTATTTTTTTAAAGATTTTATTTATTTGAGAGAGAGCGAGAGAAAGCCAGGGAAGGGAGAGCGCCAACAGACTCTGCAGTGAGTGCGGAGCCTGATTCAGGGCTTGGTTTCATGACTGAGCTGAGATCAGGGCTTGCATGATTAACGAACCCCGTCACCCAGGTGTGCCAAAGTTTAACCTTCTTTTGAATATGCGTGAATTATTTGAAAAAGTTAATGAGACTCAGCATGGGTCAGATGCTCAGATATTTATGGTGTGATCTTTCTCTAGGCAATATTGTTATTGAAGGAGTCCCATTAGACCCAGGAATATTGCACTGGCATGTTTGTTCCACTCACTGCAAACGCTTTCTTGGCCATGCCCTATTGCTGCCAGGCTTGTAGTCCTTGCCCTGATGCAGGGTATATGAGTTGTGCAGTGTAACTTGGTGCTGGGGTTATGGGCAAGTTCGCATAGAAGTATGACGTGTGACCAGGTCCGAGAGTGATGTGAATTTTCATGGCCTGCAGCATGAAGAATTAGATGTTTCTAAAAATTCCTTCTTTTGGGGCTCCTGGTAGCTTAGTCAACTAAACATCTGACTTTGACTCAGGTCATGACCTCGGGGTCCTGGATCAAGCTTGCATCAGGCTTCCTGCTGAGCAGGGGCATCTGCTTCTCTCTCTCCCTTTGCTTTTCCCCCTGTTCATGCTCTCTCTCAAATAAATAAATAAATAAAATCTTTAAAAAAAATAAAAATCCTTCTTTCTATCTAATATGTAAAAAACTCTGGATAAAATATCAAAGACAACAACAAAACCTTGAGTGCTCAGTTTGGCATGTGGAACATACATAATAGAAATCCTCAGAGACCAAGACTGTAGGGAGTTGAGGAAGTGAGGAAGCAGCTTCGTCAGGCTGATGGACTGACTAACAGCAGTCAGGTGTGAGGAAGGTGGAGTACAAAGGGTAAAGGCAAGAAATGTTAGGCATGAGGTTAAGGAGCAGTGCCTTCTTTGAAATGGCCTGAATGCCAACTTCTTGTTAGGTCTGAAAGCCACTGAGGTGAGAGTTCGGGTTAAAGTGGCCACAGTGTGGCAGCACTTCTAGTCACCTGTAGAGATAAAAAGAGGATGCAGAGCAATTGAGGAGTGAATTGGGCAGAATGCAGCCTGGAACCATGTTGGGAGGTGCCAAGTGCAAAGAGGAAAGATGCAGAAGAACTATGGAGTTGTCCTTTAAGAATTGAGAAGGACTGTTGCAGCAAAGAGAGATTTTTTTTTTTAAGATTGTGTTCATTTATTTGAGAGAAAGAAAGGACAAAGGACAAGCAAGAGAGCAGCAGAGGGTGAGGGAGAAGCAGACTCTCCAGTGAGTAGGGAGCCTGATATGGGACTCGATCCCAGGACCCTGAGATCATGACCTGAGCTGAAGGCAGCTGTTTCATTAACTGAGCCACTCAGGTGCCCCATAAAGAGAGATCTTTCATTGTTTTATCTCCATTGATTCTGATGGAAATTCAACCATCATTCTTTTTTAAAAAATTATTATTATTATTATTATTAATTATTATTATTTTGGGGTCCCTGGGTGGCTCAGTTGTTAAGTGTCTGCCTTTGGCTCAGGTCATGATCTCGGAGTCCCAGGATTGAGTTCCACATTGAGCTCCTTCCTCTGCAGGAACCCTGCTTCTTCCTCTCTCACTCCCTCTGCTTGTGTTTCCTCTCTAGCTGTGTTTCTCTGTCAAATAAATAAAATAAAATCTTTAAAATTATTATTTTTAAAAGATTTTATTTATTTGAGACAGAGAGAGAGAGAGAGAGAGAGAGCAAGCACAAGTAGAAGGGGCAGATGGAAAGGGAGAAGTAGATGCCCTGCTGAGCAGGGAGCCAGATGCAGGGCTCCATCCCAGGACCCTGAGATCATGACCTGAGCTGAAGGCAAATGCTTAAACTGACTGAGCCACCCAGGTATCCCTCAACCATCATTCTTACTGTTCTGTATGAAATGCCTTTTAACCCCCATTTGGCTGCATTTAATATTTCATGATTTTTTTGTGGTTTTTTTTGTTTTGTTTCCTGCAATTTGACTAAGATGTGTATGTATTTTTTTTGCCCCATCCTCTTGGGGTACATTTAAGTTATATGCATCTCTGGCTTGGTATCCCCCCCCCCCCAACCAAATTTGGAAACTTGTTAACCATTTTTTTCTGTTCTGTTCTCATTTTGTTTTTTGCTAAGAAACATTATTAATGTGTTTCTCTTTGTTTTGTAGGTCTTTCTTTTGGTTAATCAGCTTGGCTAATTGTAAATATATCTGTTTTCAGGGTCAGGCTGTTCTCCTTTATTGGGTCTAAATCTGCTATAAGCCACCTAAGAAATTCTTTATTTTGCATTTTCAGATTTTACATTTCCATTTGGATCCTTATTTTAGACTTCTGTAAAGCTTTCCTGACAGTTCTTATCTCTTCACTCTATATTTTTTTACTGTATGTGTATTTAAAACATATTCCTGGTAATTATGGTAAATTTCTTGTTTGATAATTTTACCACGTAGGCCAGCTGTCAGTCTGCTACTATTAGCAGTTTTTTTCTCTTGATTGTAATCGGTTATTAGTTCTGCTTCTTCACTTATCTATCATTGTTAATGTGTTCCAGAAGTTTCAGATATTATATTGTATTGCCTTTGTGTACTGTCACTGTTTTTTGGAGAATGTGGAATTTTATTCTCATAGATGGTTCATTGCCTGACAGTTAATCCCTAATCCTTTGGAGGCTTGGTTCTAGACTTTTTTGTTGTGGTTTATTTTTTTTGTACCTAGACCCAGTTTCTGTATTCTAATTCTACAGATTTAGAGTCTTTTCTGAGGTTTTAGTGGGAGCCTCTACATCTTGACCAACTTCATCTAATTTGGATGGGCTGGGACCTCAGATTGTCTCCCTAGTACTGGGTAGTTATAGGATCCCTCTAGCCTTCCAGCATTTCCTTTGTGCTGGGTTCTTCAGGGTCTCACAAATGCTGTTTTGGAATCAGTCAGTAATTTGGGATAGTCTGTATACACATTCTGTGATTTCTTCCTCACTTCTAATTGTTCTGCAGGACTGAATTCCAGCCTCTGACTGTAGTCTAATACCTACTGCCCGTCAGTCAGCTTGTGTGCTGGTTTCACCTGTGGTCAAGGGTTGTACCTATTCCAGTTTTGATTGCTTAGGCTGTTCTCTAGGACCTTCAAACAATTTTTGAAAATATTTTGCTCAGGATTCATAGTTATTATTAGTAGAGACTTAGTCCAGTGCACCCTAAGTCCTCATTACCAGAACTTCTGACTCAGTCTAGTTCAGAAGTGTAGGCTTTTAGGATGAATCCTGTCACTTCTGAGTTCTTCACACTTCACAGAAAACCTTTGGTTTTTGGCATGTCCTAAGCACTGAAAGGCTTAAGGGAGTTGTCGGTTTCTTAGTTTCTTCCTCACATCCTCAGTTTAAAAAAAATAGCAAGTCTTAGGCCCTGTGAGAGTAACTGGAAATGAGGAGCAGAGAGTTTCAGGTAGTTCAGGGAAGGGCTGTGTGCACTGGAGGTAGGGAGTCCCAATTATAGCCCAGCAATGCATACGTTAATATGATTATAATTTGTTTCCCCAGTACTTTTTATTTCCTGTATTTTTTATTTCCCTTATGTTTTATACCATGTTTAACTCTCACAGTGGTTCTTTGACCTGTGAATCATTGAGAGTTGACTTTGATGGTACATGAGAGAATCCCTTGTCATCTCTGGCTTATCTTATAGAGGAAAAGAGCAAAAGACTGTAGACACTGCTTGGTCATGGGGTCAGGGGACTCCTCCCTTCCCACTGAGGGGTCAGGGACTCCTTCCTTCCCATCCAGCCCCACTCACTCTGCATTTAACTTGCTCACCTTGTTTCCTACTCAGAGTGGCTGTGAAGTTTCCTTTAATGGACATTGATAATTGACTGATTTACTGGGCACTCTGTATGCTGAAGCAGGAGTTATTTGACCATCATATCTTTCTGCTACATTAAACTATGAAAATTGTCTTTGTTGTTAACACGTTTTATCCATTGATTTAAAAATAACACATGTAAGTCTGAGTTTCCTGTACTTCTGTACTGCATTTCATAGCAGAAGCTCATAATTTCCATTTTTTTATATCGCTTAAGTCTCTTTGAGCTTTCTTAAAAAATATTTTTTATTTATTTTCTTTTTTCTTTCTTTTTTTTTTTTAAGATTTTATTTATTTGACAGAGAGATCACAAATAGGTGGGCTGTGGGGGGGAAGCAGGCTCCCCGCTGAGCAGAGAGCCCGATGTGGGACTTGATCCCAGGACCCTGAGATCATGACCTGAGCCAAAGGCAGAGGCTCAACCCTCTGAGCCACACAGGCGCCCTGTTTATTTTCTTAAAGTAGGCTCTACACGCAAGGTGGGACTTGAACACACAGCCCCGTGATCCAGAGCTGCATGCTCTACCAGTTGAACCAGCCAGGTATCCCAGTCTCTTGTCTTTTATACACCTCCCAGCTCCACTGTCATTTGTCCAGGCTGCAGCTCTGGCTGTGTGTCAGTGTTTGGCTGTGGAGTCCACTCACCCGTCAAGCCCAATGTTTGAAGACTGCAGCTCCAGTGAGGCCACAACGCCTGTCCCTGTGCAGCATGTTCGCCCTGTCAGGGCAAAGAGGCGCAAACAGTCACCTGCCCCAGCTCTGCCTATTGTGATTCAGCTCATGGAAATGGGATTTCCTAGAAGGAACATAGAGTTTGCGCTGAAGTCGCTCACCGGTGCATCTGGGAATGCTGCTGGCTTGCCAGGTACAGTTTTCCTTGTGGGTGCTTCACTCCTATCTGTTTGTAGGTTTACCTCGAAATGATACTATTAGCAGCCTGCAGGCAGGCTGGTGCTGTGGATCTTCACTGTGGGTGCGCTGTGTGTGCTTGCTTGTAGGCGTGGAAGCCTTGGTTGGGTGGCTGCTGGACCATGCTGATGTGCAAGTCACAGATCTCTCGGATGTGGACACAGGGTCCGAGGAGTGTTCAGATGAGGAGGTGGTGGAGGATGTGGACGACTCGGCCTACGCTGTGGTCAGTGCCTCCTGTGTGGTTGCCCCACCTCTTGTGTTAACCTGATCTGTGCTCTGGGTTTCCTGCATGCTGTTCCATGGGGCCTCTCTGCAGTTCTGCCATGCCCATAATGAAGCTGCTAAGTGCTGACTGGGTTTTCTGTGCCTTAATTACTTTACCTTTAAAGCAGACCCTTGTTCCAACAGCTAATGACGTTGGGTAGCCATCAGACTATATATAAAAAGCATGTTTTATATGACACAGTGACTTATGATTTAAGTAAGTCATTTCATGGGATTAATTTAGAAATGTCTCAAATCTTCTCTACTTTTAGCTTTTCATATTCATTCTGTTTACTGTGTTGTTTAATATTTTTAAAATGAAGAATTTTATAGTGAAATACAGCATAATATTTCATACTTTACTTTTTAATGTTAAAGATTACACATACTTCCTTTTAAGTAGGTGTATCTGGCTCACAGTTTTTAAAAAATATATTTATCTTTCGTAGTCTACTGGTGCTGTTGTAACAGAGAGCCAGACGTACAAAAAACGAGCTGATTTCTTGAGTAATGATGATTATGCTGTGTATGTGAGAGAGAATATTCAGGTGAGTAAATGTCATAGCCTGGAGCTTTGCTCAGGTTTCTAGTCAACAATGTTCTAGCATCCTAGAAAGTCAGAAGCCTGATGGGGGAGAGCATAGCAGCCAGCAGGGAGGCCACAGTCACTGAAACAAAGAGAGGACAGAGGAGCACAAGATGAGCAAGGGATACCACAGGAGAGAGCAAAAGGTGGTTTGTCTATAATGAATGGCACAGAGACATGTGCTTCTCAATTATCCCTGTTTTGGACACTTTTAAAAATCTATTTTTGCTTATTTTTCTTACATCATTCTTACTGCCACGTAACTTTTAAAATCTAGTTAGGCTCTCTGTGTAGTCCTTTATGTATCTTAAATCCTTTTTCTTGTTTTAATTCTTTTCTGGTTAGTACACTTGAGAGAATTCCCAGAAACCATCTCATTTTATCTGTAAATATGTCAGAATGTATTCTTAATAGATAAAGGATTTGTCTTTTTTGTTTTTTTTAGAGGAAGTTGTATGCCCAGCGTAGGGCTTGAACTCACAACCCCAAGGTCAAGAGTCCCATGCTCTACGGGGTGTCCCAGCCAGGCACCCTGATAAAGGATTTATTTTTAACGTAACAACATTACTGTTACATGGCATTAGGTAACAAAATAAACAGTAATTCCATAATACCATCTTATATCCAGTGCTTGCTCAGATTTCCCATTTTCTCAGAAATTGCTTTTTGAAATAGTAATATTTTTGAATTTGGATACAAACAAGGTCATACCCCTTACATTTGGGTGATGTCTTTCTGAAGTATCTTTTAACCTGGAACAGTTTCCCCCTCCTTTTCTCCTTTTCATGTCATTTATTTGTGGCTAAACTTTGTTGGATCACATCTTATTAACTCCCTCCTCTGCATTTAGAATAAGGTCTGATGGGGTTGGGGGAGGCTGTTGGACTTAAGCAGTGTCTTAGGCATGAATGTGTCATATGGACTAGCATGCAGTGTTGTTGTTTAGGTCTTGTTAGTCTATTTCCATCTGTTAAGGGGTTTCTATTGTTCATTTTGTTGCTTCGATAGTTACTTGTGTCATCACCGAGACTCATCATGAGGGCTTACAAAATAGTGGTTTTCTAACTTTGTTATGCCTTCAATATTTATTAGCTGAAATTTATTCTTTGAAGAACTCTTTTTAAATCAACTCTAGTTACTCTTTATAATATAATTTACATAGGAAAGGCAGAATAAATGCTTGTTTTTGTTTTATTTTGCTTTGTCAATTTTTAGAATGGTGAATTGGTGCTTTGGAACTTACAGAGGTGACCAAGAAACTTTGCTTGTTATCATTGTGATGAATTTATTGACCGATGTGTATTTGATGTGTTTCAACTATTTTTCCTATGGATCAAGTTGTTCTTTTGAATGAACACTTTGATCTTTGAGAGCTCCCTTGCTTTGTGGCGAAAGTTGATATCACCATGTTCATCTTATGTATTTCCTGCCCCAGATGTTGAGCCAGCCAGTTTTCTAAAGAGCCCTGGTTCCATTTAGTATAATTATTTTGAGAGTACACTTGGTGCTAGAGGAAATCCTTTCTTAGAAATAGAATAATGTTACTTATAATTGTTCATTTCATCTATATACTGTATTAAATTTTTATTTTAACTTTAATCTTAGGTGGGAATGATGGTTAGATGCTGTCGAACATACGAAGAAGTATGTGAAGGAGACATGGGCAAAGTTATCAAATTGGATAGAGATGGACTACATGACCTCAATGTGCAGTGTGATTGGCAGCAGAAAGGAGGCACTTACTGGGTTAGGTATATTCATGTGGAACTTATAGGTGAGCACATTAAGTAAGTTCTTTTGCCTTTTCTTAAGCAGAGATGGAGTTCTCAGGAATAAATACTAATTATAGTTCACTTATTATTGTAATCTCTAGGCTATCCTCCACCAAGTTCTCCTTCTCACATAAAGATTGGTGATAAAGTTCGTGTCAAAGCCTCAGTCACCACACCAAAATACAAGTGGGGATCTGTGACTCATCAAAGTGTGGGGGTTGTGAAAGGTAATATTATCCAGGCAGCAAAATTTGGGATGTTAGCTTTTCATCGGCTAATGTAATAAACTCATTATTTTTCCATTCAAGGGCAAGAAAAACAAATATGAAGAAAGTCTGTGATATAGTTTTTGTTTTTTTTTTTTTTTTTGCTTGTCAGTGCTCTCTAGACTAGGAACAAACCTGTAGTTGAACAGTCAGGTTTATTAACTCATTACCACTGAGGAGGATGCATACCCTGGAAAATGGGGTATCTTCACAAGTGGGTAGAACAAAGGACTAATGAATAGAGTTTATGTTGGATATTTTGGGAAGGGTTCAAAGGAGTGGGGTAATTCTAAGAATAGGTGTCTTAATAAATATTAATCTATAAGGCAGAAAAAAAAAATGGAGCTAGGATGGAGTTAATGATTGGCAAGGAAAGAGTTTTTCATACTATCCAGGATGGGGGAAGTAGAGGGTTGGGGAGGGTGTCTGGTTGTGTTTGTGGTTTGGATTAGATTTGAACTTGATCAAACTGACTAAAGAGTGGTTTTGCTTTTGCTTGATCTATCACAGTCACGGTAACCTCGTGTGATGTTGGTGTTCTGTAAACTTGTTCTGTCATTCTGCCAAATGGCTTATATGTGAGTGTCTGGCCAACTCCCTCAGTTGGGCTCTATTTCTCTCTCTCTCTCTCTCTCTCTCTCTCTGCTGTAATAAAATTTAGGTGTAAATTTAAGAAATGGAAATTTGCAAATGATGTAAGTTAAGAACTGGAAACACAAAATTCTTTTCAGTTTATATTTAAGGTAATATTATCGAGATTTCAAATCAAACACATGGTATACTTTAAAAGGTATCCTGTGTCCATTTTAACAATTGCATGAGAAGTAATTAAAAATTCATGTGATTTTGTTTTATCTTTAAACTCTCCTAAGACCGTAAAGAGATTCTATTTTGTTTCATTTGAACCTTGTACAAAGCTCTTTTACTGTTGAATAGCTTAGATTAGAAATGGCTACAATGGTGGTGCTTCCACAGTGTGTGGGAGTGTTAGGATGTCTCAGGTTACATAAGAACAAATGGTTTATGCAGTGTTTTACTCTAGTTTAACATTTGCCTTTACTTAAGAGCTTCTTAAAAGCTTTATAAGTCAAAATACAAATTTTAATAATAAGGACTTGGCTCAGAAGCTGACCTTTGAGGAGGAGAGTATTCTCACCAAAGGATAAGATCTCTCTTAACATTGTTATTCTGATTTTTATTTCCTAAGATACTAAATGGAGTTTTTGACTTGATGTAATTAAAAACAAAGGAACAAACTTATTGTGGAAAATTTCAAACATACACAAAAGTGGAGAATATAGTGTAGTAAACCTCCTTGTGCCCATCAGCTGGCTTTAATAGTTGTCAACCCCTGGCCAAAGTTGTTTCATCTATGATTCCCTCTCTAGATTATTTTGAAGCTAATCCCTGATTGACATCATGTGGTAGTTCAACCATAAGTATCTTAGTATGTCTTTCTAAAAGGGAAGTACTCTTTGTAAAACATAACTATGGTATAATTATCACATGATTAGGTATAGTTTAAATTTTAACGTTAGGTTTTTATTGGTGGCTGAGATATTTCAGCAATTTCTATTGTGTCCTAGCTTTCAGTGCAAATGGAAAAGATGTCATTGTTGACTTTCCCCAGCAGTCTCACTGGACTGGGCTGTTGTCAGAAATGGAGTTGGTGCCTAGTGTTCATCCTGGGGTTACGTGAGTTAATTTTCATATTGCTAGATTTATTTGGGAGGGATAGTGTTTTTTGGATTTAATTTTAATCAATTGCCTTAATTTAATAAATGACATTATCTTTTTCTTATCAACCTAATGGTTGTTTTAAAAATAGGTGTGATGGCTGTCAGATGTTTCCTATCAATGGATCTAGATTCAAATGCAGAAACTGTGATGACTTTGATTTTTGTGAAACATGTTTCAAGACCAGAAAACACAACACTAGGCATACATTTGGCAGAATAAATGAACCAGGTATGGTGGAGTCGTTATGCTCTTCTTCATTAAAACGTTATTAATGAAGTCATTATTGTGCACATGAATGTTATTTAATTTGCACTTTAAAGTTCATCTTTATATGGTGAGCCCTGCACAGTATACATAGTAAAAGAAGAAAGATGCACACACTTGAAAACTTGCTATCTTTTTCTTCAAGCAGTGAGGGACTACGGAAATTAGAATAACAGGATTTGTTTGCTTATTTTTCCATAAATAACATTAAGAGGTTCTCAAGAAACTAATAAATGTTTTGTTGCATGGGGTGTGGAATTGGATAGATGTATATCTTTATTGTGGCAGAATATGTACAGTACAAAATTTGCCATTTAATCTCTGTGAAGTGTACAGTTCAGAGAATGTTACACAACCATATCCACTATTTCCAAAACTTTTCCACCATTCCAAACAGAAACTCTGTACCGTTAAGTGATAATTCCCCATTCTCCCCTGCCCAGTCCCTGGGAATTGGCTTCCTGTCTCCTTGAATTTGGTGACAACGTACCACATATAGGTGGAACCAAAATTTTCCTTTTTGTGTCTGGCTTATTTTATTTAGGATTATGTTTCCAGGGTTTTTTCCATGTTGTAACATGTGTCATAACTTCCTTTTTTTATGGCTGAATAATATTTCATACATACCAATGAACATTTGGATTTTTTCTACCTTTCAGCTGTTATGAATAATATTACTGTGAACATTGGTATATAGATCTGTTTGAGTTCTTACTTTTGAAGTTGGGAGTGGAATTGTGGGGTCATATGGTAGTTCTTTGAGGAAACTCCAAAATGTTTTCCACAGTGGCTGTACCATCTTATATTCCCACCAGCAGTATAAGGGTTCCAATTTCTCCATGTCCTCACCACGTTTGTTATTTTTCATTTTTTAAAAATTACAGCCATCCTAATGGGTGAGAAGTATTATCTTGTGATTTTCATTTCAGTTTCCCTAATGATAAATGGCATTGAGCCTCTTTTCATGTCATTTTGGCCATTTGTGTTTCTTTTTGGGGGATATGTCTATTTAAGTCCTTTGCCCATTTTTAAACTTTGATGTTGAGTTTTAGGAATTCTTTAAGGAGTGCCCAGGTGGCTCATTTGGTTAAATCACTACCTTCGGCTCAGGTCACACTCCAGGGTCCCGGATCCAGCCCTGCATGTGGCTTCCTGCTCAGAGGGGAGTCTGCTTCTCCCTCTTCCTCTGCTGCTCCCTGGGCTTGTGCCGTCTCACTTGCACTTTCAAATGAATGAATAAAATCTTTTAAAAAAGGAAAGAAAAAATAATTCTTTAAATATTCTACACAGTGAACCCTATCAGGTGATTTGCAGATATTTCACCCCGTTCTTAGGTTTTCTTTTCACTTTCTTGAAGGGATTCAATGATGCATAAGTTTTTAATTTTAATGAAGTTCATTTTATCCATTATTTCTTTTGTTGCCTGTGCATTTATTTGCTTTCGGTGTCCATTGCTAAATCCAAAGTCCTGAAGATTAGCACCTGTTTTTTTTTCTAAGAGATTATAGTTTGTCTCTTGAACTTAGGTTTTGATCCATTTTGAGTTAATTTCTGTACATGGTCTAGTGTAAGAGTTCAGTTTCATTCTTTTACATGTGTACATCCAGTTTCCCAACAGTACTTACTGAAAAGACTGTCCTTTCACCATTGAGTGGCTTTGGCACCCTTTTTGAAAATCAATTGGCCATTGATGTGAGAATTTATTTTTAGGCTCCAAATTCTGTTGTTTGTCTTTTTGCCTTTCCTCATGCCAATAGCAAACCACATTGTGATTATGTTAGCTTTGTAGTAAATTTTGATAGTGGGAAGTATGAATATTCCAAATGTGTTCTTGTTTTTCAAGATTGGTTTGACTATTTGGTATCCTTTGAAATTCAGTATAAATTTGGAGATCAGTTCTTCTACTTTGGTAAGCAATAGTTTTATAGGAATTACATTGAATTTGTATATTGATTTGGGCAGAATTGTCAGTTTAATAATATTTAGTTTTCCAGTCCATGAGCAAGGGATGTCTTTTTCCATTTACTTAGACTTAGGCCTTCTTTTGGCAATTTTTCTTTCAGCAATGTTTTGTGATTTTTCAATATACAAGTCTTGTGCCTTCTTGATTAAATTTATTTCTAAGTACTTTTTTGGTCTTACATATTTTTTAAAGATTTTATTTATTTATTTGACGGAGAGAGAGAGGGAGAGCACAAGCAAGGGGAGCAGCAGGCAGAGGGAGAAGGAGAAGCAGGCTGCCCACTGAGCAGGGAGCACAATGCTGGGTTCAATCCCAGGACCTGGGGATCATGACCTGAGTGAGCTGAAAGCAGACGCTTAACCATCTTGAGCCACCCAGGTGCCCCTTGGTTTTGTTTTTAACAAATAGCCAAATCTCCCCACTGGTTGCCCTGAGGCACACTGGGGAAACCACATGCCCTGCATGGTTATGATACTCAGCACTATCAGACTCTTTGTTCCCTCACTGCATCTTATTAATATTTTCCTGTTTTTTATGTCATAGTAAATAGAATTCTTAATTTCCCTTTTGGAGTGTTTGTTCTTAGTACATAGAAATATACACTATACTTCCAACACATTTGTATATTGAATTAATATTCAGCAGCTTGGCTGAATTTTACTTATTGTCTCCTACAATTTTTGGTGTGTGGTTTCTTTTGGATTTTCTACAAATAAAAATCACATTATCTGTGAACCAAGATGGTTTTACTTCTTCCTTTCCAATTTGGATACCTTATATTTCTTTTTCCTGCTTTAGCTAGTTTTTCCAGTACTAAATTGAATAGAAGTTGAAAAGGTGGGCATCCTTGTGTTGCTCCTGAATTTAGGGGGAAAGATTTCAGTCTTCCGCTATTGAGTATAACCTTAGCTGTGGGTTTTTCATTAATAGCCATTGTTAGGTTGAGGAAGTTCCTATCTAGTTCTAATTTGTATTATTCTCTGGGCGATTTGTAGAATCTAGAGTTATCTCCTTTTCAAGGCTAACTTAGAATAATTTATTTTCTTGATTGGCCTGCCATGGTTTTAGCAGTTTAATTAGTCTTTTCAGAGAGACAAATTTTACCTTTTCTGCTGGTTCTCATATCTTTATTGTTTATGTTTCCTGTGGAATTTAGGTTTAGGTTGATTTCCTTCTCCCTCATCTTCTTGAGATTAATGCTTATCTCATTTTCTCACTATCTTTTCTGATATATGAACTCTAAAAAATTTTAAACTTGTTTTTAAGCAAGGCTTAATCTGTGTCCTGCACTACTGCTATATAGTGATAATTCATTATTTTGAAGTATTTTTAAAATTCCCTGAGAATTTTTTTTGTATTTTTTGTATTGTATTTTTTGTATTATTTTGTATTATATGGTTTTTAAGTTTTCAACCATATCAGCATATTTACTGGTTTCTGCATTGCATTCAGAGTATCCTGATTGACCTTTTTTTTTTTTTTCTGATTGACCTTTGACACTTTTTGAAACATGTATTTGATCATATAACTTAGTATATGATGGGATTTTATAAATGCTTTATGTGTGCCTAAAAAAATGTCTCCTGAAGCTCTGTGGCAAAGTTAGTGTTTGCTTAGTGTATCTTTATTTATTTACTATTTTTAAAGATTTATTTATTTTAGAGAGAAGGAGAAGAGAGCACATGTGAAGGGGGAGGGGCATGGGGAGAGTTTAGAGAGAATCTGAAGCAGACTCCTTGCTGAGCCCAGAGCCTGACACTGGGCTTAATTCCAGAGCTCTGATATCATGACCTGAGCCAAAGTAAGGAGAGAGTCAGACACTTAAAACAACTGAGCCACCCAGGCACCCCTTGGTGTATCTTTTTTTAGCCTTTTACTTTCAATCATTCTGTAGTCCTGTATTTTTGATATCTTTCTAAGTTGTAAGTAATTTTTTTTTAATTCCAATATGTTGATGTCTGTCTTTTATATGGATCATTTAGGTATTTAAGGCAATTGCTGATGTAGTTTTATTTAAATTGACCACTTCTCAGTGTTTTTTATTTGTTCCTCCTGTTCTCTGTTCCTCTTTCAACATTCCATCTTTCTTTGGACTGATATTTTTTTTTTATTATTTAACACTCCCCCCTTCTTTTTGGCTTAGAAGTTACACACATTTTTAGTATATATTTAACTATATAAGTAGTGTGTATGTTGTGCACATTTTTAGTATTAGTAGTTACTCAGAATATTAAAGAATCCATTTTTGAACTTATCAAAATCTGATATTATTTAGTATTTTTACTCTCTCCTAAGCAATGCAAGGTCCTTAGATCCCTTTAACTTTATATAGCCTCATTCTGATTTAAATTATCATGTTTTTATTGTTTTTCAATTTTACACATTGACATTTTAAGCATACAAGACATAATATTGTTATTGTGTGTAGCCAGTATTTGTTGAGATTTTTTTCATGTGCTTAATATTTTATTTTTTCTCTAGCTTTCATTTTTTTATCTATCGTTTTTCTCTTACCTGAAGAATAGCCCTTACTATTTTCCTGAATGCATCTCTGTGTTTATGTATTACTTTTTTGTATCTCTGAAAATGTCTTATTTCTTCTTCATTTTAGAAAAATATTTTTTGGTAGGAATTTTCTTTAAAAGTAGTATTCCATTGTAATTCAGTTTATATTATTTCTGTTGAAGTCAGCTGGAAATACAGTTATTGTTCCCTTAAAGCTAATCAATTTTTGTATTTCCTCTTGGTCTCTTTTTGAGATACTTTGTTTTTATCTTACACAAATTTTGTCTGTGCATAAAAATGTGTTTCATTTCATTTATCTTCCTTGGGGTTAGCAGGACTCTTCTAATTTTCTTTTTTGTTTTTTTTATCTTTATTTAGCTAAAATTGACATATAACATTGTGTAAGCTTAAGATGTACAGTGTAATGATTTGGTAGACGTATATATTGCAAAATAATTACCACAATGAGGTTAGTTCGTTAGTTAACAAATCCATCACCTCATATAATTAATTACGTGTGTGTGTGTGTGTGTGTGTGTGTGTGTGTGTGTGTGTGTTGGGTAGGTAAAAACATTTGTGATCTACTCTCAGCAACTTTCAAAGCAGGGCTTTTTATTTTTTTATTTTTATTTTTATTTTATTTTTTAAAAGATTTTATTTATTTGACAGAGAGAAACACAGCCAGAGAGGGAACACAAGCAGGGGGAGTGAGAGAGGGAGAAGCAGGCTTCCCGCCAAGCAGGGAGCCTGATGTGGGACTCGATCCCGGGTCTCCTGGATCATGACCTGAGCCGAAGGCAGTCAGCTTAACCAACTGAGCCATCCAGGCGCCCCTTAAAGTCATGTTTTCTAGTCTCGTATGCTATTATGTACTGGACATTATATTTACAGCATTATTTCTTGAATCCATTTGAGACCTAAGATGATATTATTCTCTAGAGATTTGAGGAAGGAGGGTTGGTCTTCTAGATAATTGGGGTAAGTAACTATCTGGGCTCATCTCAGTCCAGTTCCGTTGACTGAGATGATTTCATGCTAAGATATAATCTGTAAAAACAAACAGCACTGCATAGTTAACGCTTCCTGTTGGGATTTTTCCTGTTGGGGTCCCAACCCAAAGTGTAGGTTTTTTTTAATGGCTATCCCCTTCCCTTCTGGTGGCTCTGAACTCCAGTTCTTGGTACCCCCTCTCCCTACCTAAGGCTTTCAAAAGTAGTTTTCTTTTCTTTTTCTTGTTTTTGGAGGCTCTTCTTAGTGACAGTTACCATCAGGGAAGAGTAGCCTTGGATATGTGGCACTGCTCATCTGGAAATCTCTCTTCTTCTTAGCCTTCCTCAGATTCTGGTCATAGTTCTTTACCGTCTTCTTATATCTGATACTTTCAAGATTTATTCATCTTTAAATGTTTTGTCTGCCTCTGCTTGTTGTCCTCCATTGGAGGGCTAGATGAATTTCCAGATTTGTCATTTGCAGAAGTAGAAACTCTTTACAGATTTGTTTTTGCTTTGCATTTGTAACAGCCTTTTTTAAAAATTCTATTTATTTATTTTAGAGAAGAGAGAGAAAGGGCACACGTGTGTGTGCAAGTAATCAGGGAGGGAGAGGGGGAAAGAGAGTGAATCCCAAGCAGACTCCATGCTGAGCATGGAGCTTGATCCCATGACCCTGAGATCATGACCTGAGCAGAAACCAAGAGTCGGATGCTTAATGGACTGAGCCACCCAAGCACCCCTGTAACAACGTTTTTAATAAGAATGGTTCTTGTTAGCATTGTTACTGAATCTCCACCTCCCCTACCTTGGCTTCTATGTACCCTTCCATCTGGAAATACATCACTTTTGTTACTTGAGAGTCAAGTAGAATAAATCCTAACATTATATGAAATTCATTTCATAAATTGGTATAAAATACATTGACTGGACTTTTTGAAGTTGTTTTAGGTATTTATTTCCATTTATTTATTTATTTATTTGAGATTGAGTGAGTCAGCCCTGGGTAAGGGGGGGTACAGAAGGAAAAGGAGAGAGGGAATCTTAAGCAGGCTCCATACCCAGCGTGAGGCCTGATGCAGGGCTTGATCTCATGACCGAGGTCACCACCTGAGCCGAAATTAAGATTCAGATACTTAACTGAGCCACCCAGGCACACTTATTAATTTCTTTTAATTTGAAAACTTGCTATTTTCTTGCAGCAAGAAGCTTATCACTATGTAGTATTCTTTATTTCTTGGTTGGGAAGGTTTTGCCTTACATGTATTAACATTGTTCCACCACCATTAAATAGGACAGTCTGCAATATTTTGTGGCCGTTCTGGAAAACAGCTGAAGCGGTGTCACAGCAGTCAGCCAGGAATGCTCCTCGACAGCTGGTCCCGGATGGTAAAGAGCCTGAATGTGTCATCCTCTGTGAACCAGGCTTCTCGTCTTATTGATGGCAGTGAGCCCTGCTGGCAGTCATCTGGTTCACAAGGAAAGGTAGTATGCCATGGGGACACTTCCAGAAATGCTTTTCTTTAGATGGCTTTACCTTTCAAGCTTCAAAATGAACTTTGAAAAATCAACTAAGTTATACTGGAATGGCACCTGTCAGTACTGATTTTATATTTTAGTTCATAATTATTTTTAAAGCTACTGAGTAATACACCATCCAGTTTTTATTGTCAGAGACTTTAAATGATGTATGTAATAGATTTTATCTCACTGACCACTTGATAGAGGGTGTAATAAGGTGCTTTTATTTTTGTTACTCTCCCACATAAAATGTGTGAGTTCAGATTCTGCTTTTGGTGAACAGTTTTTCTAATACATCTGAACAATAGGTGTTGCTTTTTGGAACGTTATTGTAATTGCTCTCAAGTGTGGTTGCCCATCATCTGAACTTGTGGTCAGACTTGGAGAGAGGGGCTATTTTTCCATCTTGACTCTAGTGTTTTCTATAACCCACTCCTTGATGGGTAAAAGGGACCACCCTAGATCAAGAGTCTATAAATACATCATTTTTGGGGTTTAGAGTGAGACTTTCTTTTAATGAACAATTATATAGTGGAGTAGAATAATCCTCTCTCTCAGGCCATATCATATCTTTGGAAAATCTTATGTAGATTCAAGCTTTAGTGACAGTATTTTAATAGCTAAAATATGGCTGAATTTTATTAACTGAGAATACATTTTTTGTTGTTGTTGTTTTTTCTTAAAGCATTGGATTCGTTTGGAGATTTTCCCAGATGTTCTTGTTCATAGATTAAAAATGATAGTTGATCCTGCTGATAGTAGCTACATGCCTTCCCTGGTGGTGGTGTCAGGTAATTGAATTAGTTTTCTCAGTATCTTCTCTCACATGGTAAAAACTCCTTTGTCTGATTCCTTTATCCTCCTTCTTCCCCTCTAGGTGGAAATTCCCTAAATAATCTAATTGAACTAAAGACAATCAATATTAATCCCGCTGACACCACAGTGTCCCTTCTGAATGACTGCACAGAGGTAAGAGGAGATGACTTTTTTTTTAATTATTTTTTTTAAAGATTTTATTTATTTATTTGACAGGAGAGAGAGATCAAAAGTAGGCAGAGAGGCAGGCAGAGAGAGAGTGGGAAGCAGGCTCCCTGCTGAGCAGAGAGCCCGACGTGGGCCTCGATCCCAGGACCCTGAGATCATGACCAGAACTAAAGGCAGAAGCTTTAACCCACTGAGCCACTCAGGCGCCCGGAGATGACTTTTTTGACTGTCTATATATTAACATCGAGCCTAGTTTTTTCCCCCTGAATTAAGTAATTGTATTTTAACATTTGATAGGTATACAACTTGAATTTGCTGTTTATCAGATCAGCTTGACAAGGAAACAAGTAAATTTCATTCTCACTATTTTGTAAGGAGTGAGAGTAAAGCTCCCAGCAAAAGTTGTTCCTAGGCACTTCAGATTGCTCTTTAGATCCAGCACAAGATTGTTTTCATTATGTATCTATTAATATGTGAGGGTGTTTTTTCTAACTGTACAAGTAACATTGAAATTGCTTTTTTGTTTGCATACCTCTTGGCATCTAGTGCTGAGCTATTGATTTATTTTGATGGGTTATGAGGTAATTTTCAAAATGAATACAAGTTTATTATAAATCTTGAAAATCTGAGAGAATCAATGAAGGTTCTTTTATGTAATACCTCTATATTACAGAGCAGTGAGACTGTCCCTCAGATCTTCCCATAAATCTTTCTACACAGATGTCAACACTGTTTTAGTAAATATGCTTAAAATAATACTACCTATAGTCTCATGAGAACTTACTTAATTGGTATAATGATAGTGGATAAAGATACTAAATAATTGGCTTTTATTCATGTAAAGTTTTTTATAAGTGAGTTTATTTTAAAATTATTAAGTGTAGTTCACTGTTTATTCTTATTAGTCTGCCCACATAAGGATAGAGAAGTTCAAGGGGTGCCAGTCTGTTACTTAAAAGAAGCTGATACATGGCCATTAGGTTAATTTATTCATGGGTGAAAGGTTTGTAACTTGTGTCCAGTCTGTGGGAATGTACCAGCTCCTTTCCCAGATCTCAGAATTGATGATCTGGCCTTTATTTCTAATCTTCAATAAATAGAATTGTGGGACACCATTCATTCTTAAATGTCATTGATCTACTTTTTGATATACCAATTAATACCAGTGGTGTTAATAAATGAATAACCTGGCAAATTATTAAAATGAAAGATGAGTTTTTCTGAAAAAGATAATATTGAATTATAATCCATTTTATTGTTAACTCATATCTAGGCAACTGTAAGCAGCTTGTCTAATGTCTTAACTATATTCCTGAATATTTTTATACTTTAAATCAATAACTAGAGTTAATTAAATCAGTAACTAGCTGAGATTATTTTTCATAAAAGGTGTATTAATTGTAGTCCAATAAATTTTCAGTTCAGAACAATTTATTACATAGTATTTGATCAGTATAAAGTAGTATACATGATGCATGTGAAAAATATGAAACACTGTGAGTAATTGGAAAGCTCATGACCCACTCTCCATCACTCCAACCAACTTAAGACTAGAATATTATCATTCTTGGGAAGCCAGTCGACATTCTAGCATTGTCTTTCCTATAAAAATGGCCCATTATGGTAATTTTCTAATATAACCAAAAATAGAAAGTATACTGACTCACCCACAAACCTCTGACCCATCTTGAACAATTATCAATACTTCTGTCAGTTGTGTTTCATTGTCTCCTTTCATATGTCCCCCATTTTTTAATTTCTAGAATGTTTAAAAGCAGGTTTGAGATGTGACCTTATCCATATTACTCTGTAACAAGGACTTAAAAAAATATAACCATAATGCCATTATCACACCTAACGGTTATTCTTTAGTACCATACAATGTCCAGCCAGTGTTTACATTTTCCCAGTCATCCCATAAATATCTTTTTGTAGTTGGTTTATGTGCCTGTACTTCGTACTTCATTTAAGTCTTAATTCTCTTGGTTTTTCCTTGCTAACGAGGGACACTGGGTCTTCTTTTCCTGTAGAATTTTTCATTTTTTAATTTGTCTTTTGCATCCCAATGGTTTTCTTCCACCTGTGCTTTCTGTGAGATCATTGATTATAGATCTTGAAGTTTGATCAGGTCCAGTTGAGGTAAGAAGTCACTGGAATTATGACGCTTCTTGCTGCATCACTCTTTGTTCACAGGAAGTGCAGGAATAGAGGAATACTGTAAATGCCAAATACAGGATGTGGGGTATGCTGCTGGACAAAGAACCAACTTTAACAAATGAGTGCCAAAGGCATAACAGGGAGAGGTTGCATCCTTTATGAATCCTCATTTGAACAGGCCAACAGTAGAAAAATGTTTATGAGATGATCACAAAAGTTCATTACTGGTAGCATATTAGATCATATAAGGAATTATTGTTTTAGCTATGATAGTAGTAATATGGATATATTTTTTAAATGCCCATACATTTCAGTGATACATACTGAAGTTTTGAAACCACATACTGTCTGGAATTTTCTTAATATAATTCATATATTATATGAACAGAATTGCTCATATGTTTATAATTTGAAAGGCGATAGTGTCGCTGGGCTCTTTGAATGATTTTCTCTAACTTATATAGATTCAAATATTTTTAATAGTTCTAAAAATTATGAAGGCTCTGAACTACCTGCCATTTAATCTCTTTTCTAATACATCCTGATTCAACAGTTGTTTTTTTTTTTTTTTTTTTCCCTCAAGAGAGAGGAAGAGAGAGCCCATGTGCATGCAAGTGGAGAGCCAGGCAGGGGGAGAGGGAAAGGGAGAGAAAGAATCCCAAGCAGGCTTCATACCCAGTGCAGAGCCCAATTAGGGCTCAATCTCAGTATCCTAAGACTGTGACCTGAGCTGAAATCAAGAGTCAAATGCTTAACGGACTGAGCCACTCAGGCGCCCCTCAAGAAGATTTTAAGGCAGAAAAGTTTGCAGTCATTCAGTAAAGCTATTATACTGTTTTATTTTAGTAAGAAAATCAGTATGAGTCCTATGCCTTAGATAGACCTACTTGGTGATTAGTGACTTCTTTTAATCTGTACTCAGTCGTGACTGTATTAATTTTGCCTAACTTGCTTGCTATTTCCAGAACTTGAGTAAAAAGAGCTCTAACTTTTCACATAGTCCATGTCTCAAATATGCTGTTCTCCAGTTTAAGTATCTCATGTATTTGATTCTAAAAAGTCTGTAGTTTTTACTGTTTTTGTGTCTAGTATCACAGGTATGTTGAAATTGCTATAAAGCAGTGCAGGAGCTCGGGAATTGATTGTAAAATCCATGGTCTTATCCTGCTGGGACGAATCCGTGCAGAGGAGGAAGATTTGGCTGCAGTTCCTTTCTTAGCTTCAGATAATGAAGAGGAAGAAGATGAAAAAGGCAACAGTGGGAGGTTAGAGCCATTTGTTATTGGTGGTGCTCATTCCAAAATTCTCACTTTTAAAAGTAAATATTTGGTAAGAGTGTATTTTATAATGAGGGTAATTTTATACACTCAAGAATGGTAAATTTTAGTTTTCAAAAATTTAGTTTTAGGAGAATGTTTGATATAGAAACATATTATATCTAGATAAATACCATTAAAAAGAGGAAATAGAAATGTTTAATTTTTCTACCTTGAAATATCATAGCTGATGTTTTGGTATATATATCCCTGTAATTTTCTTTTTATCTGTCCCTAATTGGGTTTTTCTAAGAAATGGTATGCTATGGTATATATTTTATAGTCTTCTTTGCTAAGTGTTTTGTCAACTTTTAAGTTAAAATAAAATTTATTATAAAATACATATAACATAATATGTATCCTCTTAACTATTTTTAAATGTCTAATTCTGTGGCATTAAGTATATTCACTTTATTGTGTAATTGTTCATTCATCTCCAAAATGTCCATGTCATTAGTCTTTTGTCATGTAATTTTATTGAGTGCAGTATTTCATCTTATGACTATGTTATTATTTACTTACTCAATTTGACATTTTACAAGAGGACTATAGTGATGACTATTACTGTATTTATTTCTTCACCTTCCATCTGTTGAATACCTGTTGTGGGCTAAGCCCTGTTCTCCATCCTTTGAGTGCTGTGGCGGACGTGCATAAAGTCAGGCAAACTCAGACATGTCAGAGTGGCTTTATGCCTGTGGAAGGTGCCTGGAGGAGAAGTGCACGGTCTTTTGAGAACCTGCCAAAGAGCATTGATTTGTCAGGAGGACAAAAAAAACTCCCTCTGAAGGCATACTTTCAGGAAAAGTCAGAGTTTTCAAAATTAGGTGGGCAGGAAAAGGTGTTTTTGGCAGGATAATAGCATATTCCAACAATGAAGAAAGATACCTGCCAGGTTGAAAATAATGTAGATAATCACTTTCCTCAGATACGTTGTATTTTCTTAGATAAATTGCTAAAAGTAAATTGCTAATTGAAAGGATATGCAGAATCAGTTTATGTGTGTGACTGTTGTCCTACTGGTGTAGCCTGGTCCTTGCAGATACATGAAGGAGGCAGGTAGCATGCTAGCTGAGTTCTTCTCACCACTATCCTTTGCACTAAGTCCTTTCTAGAGTATGATATAAGTAGTCTTTCTTTTAGAAACAGGAGCTCTGCCTTTCACTGCTATTAAAGTACATCTCTTTATGTGTGACAACTATGATAATAAATCAGGTTATATCTAGGGATCTGTGATCTTGGGTTTAGATTTTATCCTGATTTATTTTGGAAACTTTGCATTGAAACTGAAAAGAAAATAGTATATAGAACATTTCTTCATCTAGAATATATGTTGTACTCTATGTTACGATTCAAACTGATAGTATCTGTATACATTAAGTAAGGAAGAAAAATACCAGTTCACTTAAATGAATCATTGAGATTTTCAGGAGAAAGGATTATAGGTTTGCATATTCTTATTAACTATGAAAATGAATTGAACAAATACATAAACACATGTATATATGAGATAAGCAAAAAAGTTTGAGCTTTACTCATTGATTAAATTTTTACATAATTGAATACATTAACAAAAGAATTCTAGGTAATTTGAATGTAATGTTTTTTCTTTTCTTGTCAGATCCTTATTAGCTAATAATTTCAGGGTGAATAAATGGTCCAAATAGTCTCCCCCAGAGCACACACACAACTGGGGTACACCTGCACTGACTACCCATTGGCCTCCATTCTGACTGGTTAAGAATACATGATACCAGTCATTGCATATCTTGAATATCACTCTTGGTTTCCCATATGTATTTTTGACTAAAAATGTGTTTCAGGAATGTCAAGTATAGATAATCTGTGATTTATTTGACTTGAAGTTTTTGACTTTACAATAGTTGCAGAAGAAATACATATTCCCTAGAAACCAAACTTTGAATTTTGATCTTTCCCAAGTTAGCAATCTGTGGTACAGTCTTTTCTTGTAATACTGGGCAGCAGCAGTGAGCTATATAGCTCCCAGCCATGCAATTACCAGGGTAAATAACCAATATACTTCTTACAGCCATTCTGTATTCATACCATACTGTCTTTCACTTTCAGTGTAGTAGTCAAGAAATTACATGAGATATTCAACACTTCATTATAAAATAGGCTTTGTGTTAGATGATTTTGTCCAACTGTAGACTAATGTAAGTGTTCTCAGCATGTTCAATTGAGGTAGGCAAGGCTAAACTGTGGTATCGAGTAGGTTAGGTGCATTTTTAAAATACATTTCAACTTATGATATTTTTAATTCATGATGAGTTTATTGAGGTAAAATACTGTTATAAGTAGAGAAAGCTCTGTAATCACAATATACATATACTTGCTGTCCTGGTATCAGATGAAAGGATATTCTTACATTTTAATCCCCTAAAGTAAATTTTGATCCCCTAAAGTAAATATTAGTATATAATATGTTAAAAAATCTTACCTATCTAGAACCTAGTCTCTGGAACCTTTAGTTGTCCATCTTAGTTTATAAAAATAGAACAATAGCAAACAAAACCCTGAAATACAGGTTCCTTGATACCTGGCATCAACTAACAACCAAGAAAATCCAACACTGTCCTATGTACTTGATGGTCTCAAGTTCAAGAATTCAAGTGCTCTGTTGATTAAACTTCCAATCCATTGAGGACAGGTCAGAGGATAGAATGAGCAAGGTGGCAGGAGCCAGCTGCCAGGGCTCTGCTTCAGAAGCCCTGGGGTATGGGGCAGGCCTCTCTGGAGAGAAAGGAAGTAGGGGACATCTAGCCCAGTGGCCTATGTGATGGGCAGAGGGTGTGAGGGAAGGAAATTGCATTTTGCTTTGAGAAATGTATCTGTGTTAGAGTACCTCAAAAGTTGTATGCTTGTATCTATTTTATTAGTTCTTTGAGGGGAAAAAAATGACCAGATATTTAGGTTTAAAGACATTGCCAAAATGCTAGGCCTAGTGGTGACTCCTAAGGCCCTTTAATCAGTGTTCTCTGCATTTAACACCTGTATGTGTTAATGTTGACGCATTGGATGGGAATATCTATGAATCAGTAAAATAGCAATAGTGTTCAGCTTGATGTATAAGAAGAAAAGAGTTGCACAGTGTGTCATAAAGGTGTCCACCAAAAATGAGACTAGAATTAAATTATAGTATTAAAAGGTAGGATGATGGTGTCTAGAGATTTTGACCCTCTGGTACACTTAACTTGTCTATTTACTTGAGGTTTCATTGTATTAAAACAAAACTTGAAGAGTTTCTGGTAGTAATCAGCAAACTTGCTTGAGGTTGCTTTACATTTTGTTAAAAAATGTTCTGTTGTTGAATGACCTCTCTTTCTTTCTCTCTCTCTTTTTTTTTTTTTTGGTTAGCCTTATTAGAAAGAAGGCTGCAGGGCTGGAATCAGCAGCTACAATAAGAACCAAAGTGTTTGTGTGGGGACTGAATGACAAGGACCAGCTGGGCGGCCTGAAGGGCTCTAAGGTATCCTCCCCACCTTCTTCTATGTCACCTATAATCACATGATTGAGGAGGAGATTGCTGGTGCCTTTGTCCTAGAAAGGCTTAATAATAATCAGACCTCTTCTAAGGTTTTTATGATGGTTTACCTTCTATAAGTTGTTTTTTAAATAACTTTGCTGAAGAAATTCTTGATTTGAACTTGTAGACAATATCAAATTTAGTTTCTGTTAAAGCTTCTGTCCTTGGAAAATAGTGCATTTTAGATGTAGTTGTATTATTGCTGTTCTGTAAACTATAAAATACACTTTTGAAAAGATTTGACAAGCATATAGATGAAAATTATAGATTGTAATTATATTTATTTTGCCATCAATACAGTAAGCTCTTTTGCTTACCATGAACAGAATAATGTGTAAAAAAATGCCGTAGTGGTATGAATATGAGCAATATATCATTAAAAGAGTAGCTAAAACAAATAATGCATTTGAATAAACGTTGAATTCAGTATCCATTATGTTACTTAGTCTCTCTTCAGTGGTGCCACAAAACAAATTCCTCCCAAGTTTTAGTGCCTGGAAACAGTTTCTCTTCATTAAGTGTCTCTGCTTCCTTTTAATATTCTGTGAGACTTCAACGATCATAAGATCCCTTATTACCTGCGTTGCTGAGAAGCTGAGAAGGGAAGTTAGAACTCATTTTAAGTTTCTCCTTTCAAGTACAACACATTTTCATCTTTATAGGAACAGCCTGAATACATTTATGTTTTAAGGCCCCTAGACTCCATTTGGAGGTGGATTGGGGGCAGGTAAGGTGTGGAGTCTGAGTTGTGATAGTGCAGGAGTATCTAGGTGATCCTGACGCACATGGCCCTTTGTTGGAGTTTGCACGTGAAGGATAGATTTGGCATTTTGTGGTTGGGATGATGATTCTTTCTTGCACTGTAGTAGTAACTGATAATTTCTAGGAATTGTAAAGGATTTCTTAGACAAGGGCTTTATGAATTTTAAATTAAGTCACACCCATCTACACTCGGAAATTGAAGTATGTACTTTCTTAGAGATGTCAGAATCAATAAGAATGAGTAGGACAAGACCTGAAATAAAATGTAGTTTACCAGATGCTTGGTTATAGCTTCACATTATGTATATTTTATTTTTTACCTTTTATTATGGAGCTGTTCAGACATAGCAGGTAGAAAGCCTGAGCCCTCATGTTCCTGTACCAGCTTTAACAGTTAACAGTAGAGGGTCACATTTGTTGTCTTTATTTTATTTATTTATTTATCTTACCCCCCCCCCCTTAAAGTATATCTCATTATATTTTTCATCCTTAAAATACTTTACTATATCTCTAAGAGAAAAAAACTTCTTCGGTTGATATAACCATGTAAATTAACAGTAATTCCTTATATCATCTAATAAGGTTACTTGTAATTTTAAAGCATAAATGATCATTTTCCTTCTTTTGCTTAACAAAAAAAATCCTGTTCTAGATAAAGGTTCCTTCGTTCTCTGAGACATTGTCTGCTTTGAATGTGGTACAGGTGGCTGGTGGTTCTAAAAGTTTGTTTGCAGGTATGATTATTCTTTTTCTAAAAATTCTTATAAATTATGCTTACCACCAAAACAGTTATTGTGTTGTGAAAAGTGAGTCTTGTCCTTTCTCTTATTCTTTGCAGTGACTGTGGAGGGGAAGGTATATGCCTGTGGAGAAGCCACGAATGGGCGACTGGGGCTGGGCATCTCTAGCGGGACTGTGCCCATCCCTCGGCAGATCACAGCTCTTAGCAGTTATGTGGTCAAGAAGGTGGCCGTTCATTCAGGTACCAGAGTTGGCACTCAAATGCAGATAAGCCTGTTGCTCATGTTCTGCAAATAATTATGACCTTTAAATAATTTTCCCTAGGGTGTTCTTGTATTCTTTTTCAAGTTTACTTAATTATTAAGAATAAGTCTCCAGGTGGTCTAGAATTTAATTATTGTTGCCCCATGAGGCTTTTTAGATATCAGCATTTGTTGGCTTCCTGGCATATGATGTGGACTACCCCTCTCCAAGGTGTGGGTTTTCAGTCTCGGAGCTGTGGTCTCTGGTTCATGGCATCTTTGAAATTATCATGTTCTGTGCTTTTATATGTGTTATTTCTCTGGGAAAAGAGCCTATAACTTTCATCAGGTTTGCAAAGTGTCTGTTGACAACAGTGAACCCCAATGATAAGAAAGATCCTTTGGAAAAAAAAAGAAGTCACACTCTCTCAATTTAGGAAACCTTTACTGAGAATTATTTTGAAGCACTGTGCTAGGCCTCTGAGGAATGGAACTAAATTAGGTACAAAACTCAGTTCATGCCTGCACTGAGTAGGTTTAGGTTTAATCCCATATATAAGCAAGTCCAAACAGTAGTGGCTTGAGCAAGATAGAATTTACTTTTTTTACCTGTAAAAGTCTGGGGGTCCCAGGCTAGTATAGTAGCTCTATGCCCCGGAGGAGCACAAGTGCAGGCTTGCTCTTTCTTTCCACTTTCGTTGACAGATGGCCATTCAGCTCTGTCTAGGTGAGCACAGATGTTTCTTCCAGCCCACTTAGCCTCTTTAAAGTGCTTTTCAGGAAACCTTGCTCACTTCTGTTGGATCTCTGTCACCACCCTTTCTGGGCACGGGCGTCTTAGAAGTATAGTTTTTAGTGGAGCACATTGTTACTCTCATTAGTGTGGGTTCTGTTGGTAAAACATAGGGGAGATGAATGATTTGGGGGACTGGGAGCCCAAGAGTTGGCAGAGACACAGGTGACAGAAAACTCCAGTAAAGATAGTGTTCTTCAGTCTTGGGGCAGACAGGATGGGCTAGGAGAATGGTCTGTACTGGGGAAGAGCATGACAATGAAAGAATGGGTATAATGGGTTAATTGTGATTGATGGTGCTTTTGCTTAAATAACTCCAGTTAGTGTACGTTTATCTAAAGCTTAATTGTCAGTGCATTTGATAATTTGCCTAATCATGCATGTACTTATTTTTACATCTGAATTTTGATCTTTAATATATTTAACGTAGCAGGGACCCCATTATTAAACATGACACTATTTTGCTGCTTCTTTGTGAGTAAAATTCATTCTAGGATTTAAACTTTATAGTTTAATAAAAGTTCACTGACTATGTATTTATCACCCTGAAATGCTGATCCTGTTTACTCATTTGTTGAACACATATTCAATGAGCAAATGCTGCATTGCAGGCAGAGTAAAGTAATAATGCTGTGGACTTTTTGTAAACCAAATTTGGCAGCCCGTATCTGTGTGAATGTTGCAGGTGGCCGGCATGCTACGGCTTTAACTGTTGATGGGAAAGTGTTTTCCTGGGGTGAAGGTGACGACGGCAAACTTGGACACTTCAGCAGAATGTAAGAATATCTTCTTCATTACTTGCTCATAGGGAACAGTTACTGATGATAATCGTAATCATCTTTTGGTAGTTATTTTTCAGAAAATTAAATAGGATAGGTCATTTTTAAAAATGGAACCTAAAAATTTATTTGTTAAAAATATCTATGAATGTGATTTGGCCTCCCATCATCTGTTTTAATGTTTCATACCTAATTTGATCTGCAGATGTTGAATTGACTAAATGTGGGCCACTGTAGATGTCCTTTTTTTCTCCTTTAAAAATGACTGGATTGATTATAGGGAATATTATTTAATCTTGTTTTAGGAACTGTGACAAGCCACGGCTTATAGAGGCCTTGAAAACCAAGCGCATCCGGGATATTGCCTGTGGGAGCTCGCATAGCGCAGCCCTCACATCCAGTGGAGAGCTATACACCTGGGGCCTTGGGGAGTACGGCCGCTTGGGACATGGGGATAATACAACACAACTGAAGCCCAAAATGGTGATTATACACATTTTTGTTGCTTACAGAAAGCTTACCATCTGCTGATTTCAAGAGAAGATAAGCTTCGAGTCTAGGAAAGTTCATAAAGACATGTGCATTATTGGCTTTCAGTCTGTGGAAAAAATTTCCCTTGTTTTCTCAGTGCCTGTGCTTGATTCTGTTTTTAAATTTGTAATTGAGTAGGTGAAAGTCCTTCTTGGTCACAGAGTAATCCAGGTTGCATGTGGAAGTAGAGATGCACAGACCCTGGCTCTGACTGATGAAGGTGAGCTCCTGCCTTACTCTGTGTTTCTGGGTGGGTAGCAGCATCCTGAGTCACTGGCCTGAAGTATGCATTTTTTTAAACCTAGGTTTAGTATTTTCCTGGGGCGATGGTGACTTTGGAAAACTGGGCCGGGGAGGAAGTGAAGGCTGTAATATTCCCCAGAACATTGAGAGACTAAATGGACAGGGAGTGTGCCAGATCGAATGCGGAGCTCAGTTCTCCTTGGCTCTTACCAAGTCAGGAGTGGTGTGGACATGGTATGTAAACTCTGTGTCACCCATCAGTGTGTCTGTGTCTGTGTGAGACAGTGGTGGGCCTCGGTCCTATACCCCATTACCCCCCCGTAGGGATGGTTAAACTTTCATTTTCTTACTTCCAGTCATCTTTTTTCTTTTATTTTTTTCAAATAATTAGGATTAGTGACAATATTATAATAAGAAATTTTTCTTGTGTCTGGGTCATTTGGAAAAGAAGACTAGAGAAATTTTAGCCCAGCTTGTCTTCCTTATTTAGGTGAGGTTTATGTAGAAGGTTTCTTCTTTCTTCCATGGCAGAATCCTGGTGACCAGTTGGGCAGAAAGCAGCCTTCTGATTTCTTTGATCCTGAAAAAGTTCCTATCTTTCTTGTGAAAGCTTATTTTATTAAATTTAAAAGAAGTGGGGCATCCAGCTGACCTTGTGATAAAGTGATGCGCCTTAACTTGACTATTGTGACTCAGGCAGCTTGAGGAAGAATTAGCCTACATCAGTAACTAAAGTGTTATATAACATACATTAAGGATCTAGCTGTAGAATTAATGAATTAATTTGAATTAATTATATACTATTTTATAACGTAATTTCAGAGACCCTGGGCATTGTGTGTGATGTTAATGAGCTGGCTGCAATGCTGTAAACAATGAGTATTTTGCTGTGTAATGTTGCTAGATGGTAACCATATATTAATATGAACACTGTTGACCTCCTTACAGGGGGAAGGGGGATTACTTCAGATTGGGCCATGGCTCTGACGTGCATGTACGGAAGCCACAGGTGGTGGAAGGGCTGAGAGGGAAGAAGATTGTGCATGTGGCTGTCGGGGCCCTGCACTGCCTGGCAGTCACAGATGCAGGGCAGGTAAGCTGAGGTGACAAGTCCTTGTGTCGAGAGCTTTATTCATGAGGAAAGTAAATGAATCTTAGTACTTAACCAGGAGGACAGGCTGTGCCCATTTTGTTCTTGTGTGTATCTGCCCAGTTTTTAGTTTAGGCAGGGACACCTAATAAATTAAAGAGTTGCTGACTGACAGATGTTGTAAAGTGACGGGCTCTCCCGCTCTAAAGGACATGTGAAAAGATTATTGTCATTGAAGGTGCTCCTGTTGCTAAGGTGTTAGCAGGGTTTACTTTAGAAATTGATAGCCAATGGAGAGATATGCATGTCACCTTGGAAATAAAGTCATCCATGACAAGTATTACTCGTTTTTCTGCTTTGAGAATCTGTATCATGACAGGCTCATGTTATATTTTAAAAATTCATTTATGTCAACAAATTAGCACACTTTTTCCCCCAAACTTTTATTTAAATTCTAGTTAGTTAACATAGAGTGTAATATTGGTTTCAGGAGTAGAATTTAGTGATTCGTCATTTACATATAATATCCAGTGCTCACTGTAACAAGAACACACTGTTTTTTTGTTTTTTGTTTTTTTTTTTAAAGATTTTATTTATTTGACAGAGAGAAATACAGTCAGAGAGGGAACACAAGCAGGGGGGGTGAGAGAGGGAGAAGCAGGCTTCCCGCCGAGCAGGGAGCCCGATGTGGGGCTCGATCCCGGGTCTCCGGGACCATGACCTGAGCCGAAGGCAGTGGCTTAACCAACTGAGCCACCCAGGCGCCCCGAACACACTGTTTTTTTATCAAAATGAATTAAAAATGAATTCTTCCTTCTAATTCTATAAAGCCAAGAAGTGACTTACATGAAAAATAAGAGTGTTGTTTTTTATCACTTTGCTTTGGGAAATAAAGGGAAAAAAAAATAAGTATTGAACTTAGTTGAAGAGGAGAATCTCCCTCTTCCTAAAACAAAACAGAACAGATGGATTCATTGGATTGATATTAAATAAATACTTAATTATAGTTATTGGAAAGAATTTTGAAGTAAATTTAAAGAAAATGTTCTCAAATGTTGAAAAATTCTGTTTTTGTTCCCTATAACAGGTTTATGCTTGGGGGGATAATGACCATGGCCAACAGGGCAATGGAACGACTACAGTTAATAGAAAGCCTACACTTGTGCAAGGCTTAGAGGGCCAGAAGATCACGCGAGTGGCTTGTGGGTCTTCACACAGTGTGGCATGGACTACCGTTGATGTGGCAACACCCTCTGTCCATGAGCCCGTCCTCTTTCAGACTGCAAGAGACCCTTTAGGTGCTTCCTATTTAGGTAAGACAGATTTGTATTTAGTATGAGATACTTCTGTATGGTACAGCCACATCATAGATAGACTATTTGATGAGACCACCAGATCAGAGGATGTAGCACTGTGTTAACTGCATTCAGAACCAAGGCCACAAAATAATCGTGGTACTTTCTTTTTCGTATGCTGAAATGAAAATTTTAAAAGGAAGTATAATGCTGATTCTTAGATTATGATCGAGTCAGTCTGGCAATGCTGTATAATAACTACTTGACATACATAAGTACAGTGCTGGGCTGGGCTACTTGGTATTTTTAACAGCTTGATTCAGATATAATTGACATACAACAAACCGTACATATTTAAAGTGTAATTTCCATGGACTTTGACATGTGTGCACCTGTGAAAGCATAACTGAGGTAAGATAAGTGAAAATATACATATTCTTTGTGCCCCTTCTCAGCCTCTCTTCTTCCTACAACCATTTGACTTGCTTTCTGACACTGTATATCAGTTTGCATTTTTAAGAGTTTTATGTAAATGCAGTCATACAGTAGGTACTTTTTAAATCTCACTTTTTCCATTCAGCATCATTTTGAGATTCATCCGTGTTGCATGTACCAATAATTCATTCTTTTTTATTGTCGAGTAGTGTTTCATTTATGGATATGCTGCAATTTGTTATTAGTTGTCTGTGGGTGGACTTTCAGGTTGTTTCCAGTTTTTGTCTATACAAATACAGTTGCTATGAACATTCATGTTCAAGTCTTTATACGGACCTATACTTGGATTTCTCTAGGGTAAATACCTCGGAGAGGAATGGTTGAATCATATGGTAGGTGTAGGTTTGTCTTCTCAAGAATCCTGCATACTGTTTTTGCAGAGTCATTGTTCCAAAGCTCCAGCTCACTCCGTATTTTTGTCTACACTTGGTTTGGTCAGTCTTTATAATTTGAATCTAGATTTGTGTAGATTTGTAATGGTATCTCATTGTGGTTTTACCTTCCATTTCCCTGATGACTAATGATGTTGAGCATCACATGTATTTATCATCCAAATGTGTGTTTTTTGGTAGTGTCTATTCATATAGTTTTGAGTGTTCTTTATATATTCTGGGTACAAGTCTTTTGTCAGATATGTGACTTGTACATATTTTCTCCCAGTGTTGCTTGTCTTCTCATTCTCTTCATGAGTGAATTTTAAAGAGCAGAAATTTTTAATTTTGATAAAGTCCGTTTTTTTAATGGATCATACTTTGGGGGTTATATTTAAAAAGACTTTGTGTACTCAGGGTCACAAAGATTCATTTTCTGTGTGTTTTTATGTAAGTTCTGGAGTTTTTAGATGTTTAAGTTTATGCTTGATCTCAAGTTAAATTTTATATATTATGTGAGATGTGTACTGAAATTCTTTGGCAGGGAGGGCACGTGCATGTGGATATCCAGTTGTTTCAGTTGCATTTATTGAAGAAAACTGTCCTTTCTCTGTTGAATTGCTTTTTGCACCTTTGTCAAAAATCAGTTGTCTATGTATGGTTGTGGATCTGTTTCTGGATGCTGAGTTTTGTTGACTTATTTTGTGTTTTGATTCCAATGCCACATTGTTTTGATTATTATAATTTTATACAAGACCTAAATTCAGGCTGTGGTAATTCTTTAACTTTGTTCTTTTTCAAATGATGTCTTGAGTATTGGAATCAGCTTGTCAGTTTTTAGAAAATATCCTGCTGGAGATTTTTATTCATCTGTAGATCTTTAGTTTAGATATAGTTAAGTTACTCTGAAACATTTTATTCCTTTTGGGTCTTGGTTTTGGATTTGTTTAGTGGTTTTAGACCTGATATCAGTCTGGGGCGAATCATCCCCGCCCCCCCCTCCCCAAGACAAGACCCTTCTGAGTACGTTACTTAGCACCCAGTGAATAATGAAGTCTTCATGTGAGGCTGACGGGAGCAGGTGCTATGCTGGTCCCTCTGCACTCTTACAGCCTATGTGCGGGGCCTGTAGTACTTTTATATAGTTCTTTTCTTTGGCTTTGGGAAGATCCCTCTTATGTAGGCACCCTCACCTTTTGTTGCATCCTCAACTGGGGTGAGTGAGGGTACCTGCACAACTCCCTGGCACTTATCTGAGCAACTCTGTCTTCTCAGCTTCTGTTTTGTGAACTCTGACCACACTGGCCTCCGTGCCCCGGGGCTGTGCCTCCTTTACTCATATAGATCACTGAGCTTTACCTGGTTCCCTTCCCTTGGCTGAAGCCTGTGAACTCTTAGGGCAGTGATGAGCTAGACCATGTGTCCAGTAAGACTGTTTATTGGTGAACATCTTATCTTCTCTCCACTGTTTGTATTATTTTTTGTCTTGCATTTCAGTGGTAAGTATATATGGGTAGTTATATTCTCATAGCTTTTTTTTTTTAATTTAAATTTTATTTTATTTTTTCAGTGTTCCAAGACTCATTGTTTATGCACCACACCCAGTGCTCCATGCAATATGTGCCCTCCTTAATACTCATCACCAGGCTCACCCATTCCCTTACCCCCCTCCCCTCTAAAACCCTCAGTTGCTCAGAGTCCACAGTCTCTCGTGGTTTGTCTCCTCTTCTGATTTACCCCAATTCACTTTTCCTTTCCTGCTCCTAATGTTCTTCATGTTACTCCTTATGCCCCACAAGTCAGTGAAACTATATGATAATTGGCTTTACCTGCTTGGTTTTTTCACTTAGCGTAATCTCCTCCAGTCCTGTCCCTATTGATAGAAAAGTTGGGTATTCATCATTTCTAATAGAAGTGTAATATTCCATTGTATATATGTACCACATCTTCTTTATTCATTCATCTGTTGAAGGACATCTTGGCTCTTTCCACAATTTGGCAGTTGTGGCCATAGCTACCATGAACATTGGGGGTACATATGGCCCTTGTTTTCACTACATCTGTATCTTTGGGGTAAATACCCAGTAGTGCAATTGCAGGGTCATAGGGTAGCTCTATTTTTAATTTTTTAAGGAATCTCCACACTGTTTTCCAAAGTGGCTGCATCAACTTGCATTCCTACAAGTAGTGTAAGAGGGATCCCCTTTCTTCATAGCCTCTCCAACACTTGTTTCCTGTCCTGTTAATTTTGCCGTTCTAACTGATGTAAGGTGGTATCTCAATGTGGTTTTGGTTTGAATTTTCCCTGATGGCTAGTGATGATGAACATTTTTCTATGTGTATATTAGCTATATTTATATGTCATCTATGGAGAAGTGCCTCTTCATGTCTCCTGCCCATTTTTTGATGTGATCATCTTTTTTTTGGTTGTTGAGTTTGAAGAGTTCTTTTAGATCTTGGATATCAGCCCTTTGTTTGTAGTGTCATTTGTGAAAATCTCCCATTCCGTGGGTTGCCTCTTTGTTTTGTTGACTGTTTCCTTTGCTGTGTAGAAGCTTTTTATTTTGATGAAGTCCCAAAAGTTCATTTTTGCTTTTGTTTTCTTTGCCTTTGGAGACATGTCTTGAAAGAAGTTGCTGCGGCCTATCTCGAAGAGGTTACTGCCTATGTTTCTCCTCTAGGATTTTGATAGATTCCTGTCTCATGTTGAGGTCTTTCATCCATTTCAAGTTTATCTTTGTTTATGGTGTAAGAGAATGGTCAAGTTTATTCTATATGTAGCTGTCCAATTTTTCTAGCACCATTTATGGAAGAGACTTTTTTCCACTGGATATTTTTTCCTTCTTTGTCGAAGATTATTTGACCATAGAGTTGTGGGTCCATATCTGGACTCTACTCTGTTCCATTGGTTTATGTGTGTTTTTTTTGCCAGTACCATGCTGTCTTGGTGATCGCAGCTTTGTAATAAAGCTTGAAATCAGGTAACATGATGTCCCTGGCTTTGTTTTTGTTTTTCAACATTTCCTTAGCATTTTGGGGTCTTTTCTGGTTCCATATAAATTTTAGGATTGTTTGTTCCAGCACTTTGAAAAATGTTGGTGGAATTTTGATGGGGATGGCATTGAAAGTATAGATTGCTCTGGGAAGCATAGACATTTTAACAATGTGTGATCTTCCGATCCATGAGCATGGAATGTTTTTCCATCCTTTTGTGTCTTCTTAAATTTCTTTCATTAGTATTCTGTAGTTCCTCAAGTATAGATCCGTTACCTCTTTGGTTAGGTTTATTCCAAGGTATCTTATGGTGTTTGGTGCTATTTAAGTGGAATCGATTCTCTAATTGCCCTTTCTACAGTTTCATTATTAATGTATAAGAAAGCAACTGACTTCTGTGCATTGATTTTTGTATCCTGCCACATTACTGAATTGCTGTATGACTTCTAGTAGTTTGGGGGTGGAGTCTTTTGGGTTTTATAAAGTATCATGTCATCTGTGAAGAGAGAGAGTTTGACTTCTTTGCCAGTTTGAATACCTTTTATTTCTTTTTGTTGTCTAATTGCTGTTGCTAGGACTTCTAAAACTATGTTGAACAACAGAGGCGGAGTGGGCATCCTTGTTGTGTTCCTGATCTCAATGGGAAGGCTGTCAGCTTTTCCCCACAGAGAATGATATTTATTGTGGGTTTTTCATAGATAGATTTTATGAAGTTGAGGAATAGTCTATCTGTCCCTATACTTTGAAGAGTTTTAATCAGGAACGGATGCTATATTTTATCAAATGCTTTTTCTACATCAACTGAGAGGACCATGTGGTTCTTCTCTCTTCTCTTATTGATTTGTTCTATCACATTGATTGATTTGTGAATGCTGAACCACCCTTACATCCCAAGGATAAATCCCACCTGGTCATGGTGGAAAATATTTTTAATGTACTATTGGATCCTATTAACTAGGATCTTGTTGAGAATGTTGGCATTCATGGTCATCAGGGATATTGGTCTGAAATTCTCCTTTTTGATGTGGTCTTTGCCTGGTTTGTAGATCAAGATAATGCTGGCTTCATAGAAAGAGTCTGGAAGTTTTATGGTAGCTTTTAGGCTGTTCACATTGTGAGTGGATTATTGAAAGATACATTTTTATTGATATCATGTTGCCTGTGAAGTCCTTGTTTCTATAGATTGCCTCTAAATTTCTGTTCTATATCACTCTTGGGTTCTTTCATCTTTTATAGAACCCCCCTTAAAATTTCTTGTAGTGCCAGCTTGGTGGTCACTTAATTTCTTAAACCTTGCTGGTCCTGGAAGCTCTTTATGTCGCCATCCAATTTGAATGCCAACCTTGCTGGATAACGTATTTTTGGCTGCATATTCTTCTCATTGAGTGCTGGAATATGTCTTGCCAGCGCTTTCTCACTTGCCAGGTTTCTGTGGGCATGTCTGACATTATCTCATGGTCCTCCCACTGTACCTAAGGGATCTCTTCCTGCTAGCTGCCCTTAAGACGTATCCTTTGAATTTATGATTTGTGAACTTCACAGTTATGTGCCTGGAGGTTTTTCTAGACTCATTGATCTTGGCGGGGGTGGGAGTGGGGGGGGTGTCCTGTCTGCCTCTAGGACACAGATGCCTGTTTCATTCCCAAGATTAGGGAAATTTTCATTGAGGGTTTGTTCAAATATATCTTCTAGCCTTCTCTATCTCTGTCTACCCCATCAGGGATCCCCAAAATTCTGATATTGGAACATTTCATGGCATCATTTATTTCCCTAATTCCATTTCTGTGGCTTCTAAGCTGTTTGTTCCAGATCTCCTCCTGATTCTTCTTTTCTATCAGTCTTCTTGTACCAGTCTGTCACTAATTTGATCTTCTGCCTCATTTACTCTAGTTGCTTAGTATTATATTAGATTGGATCCCATTGATAGCATTTTTTTACTTCTGCCAGATCAGCTGTCACTTCTGCCCTTAGAGTTTCTATGTTGCTACTAATGATCTTTCCAGCCTAGCCATTGCCTGGATAATTGTTATTCTGAATTCCATTTCTGAAATATTGTTTATGTCCATATCCAATAGTTCTGTGGCAGAGGTCACAGTCTCTGAATTTTTCCTCTCTTGGGTATTCCTCCTCCTAGTCATTTTTGTGAGAGGTGGCTAAGGTGACATAGAGCTGAATATATCAACCATGATCCAGGCAAGGTGCCCCTTGGAAGGTTTTGGAGGAGTCAACAGTCACCCCCAAAAGGAAAGAAAAAAGAAAAAGAGGGGGGGAAAAAAACTAGCCAAAATGGACCTCCAACGTAAAATTTATAAGGTACAAAAACAAAAACGAACAAATCAAAAGACTGACAAAAATAAAAGGAAAAAAAAAAAAAAAACCCAGCCCAAATGAACCCCTAGAATAAGATTCATCTACTACAAAAGCAAAAACAAGTACACAGAAACACTGACAGAAAGCTAAGATGGAAAGGTGGTTACAAACCCTTGATGTGGGTGAGGAAAGTATTTCAGTTCTTCCTGAGTATATCCTGTTACCTTCGTTAGAGGACTCAACTTCCAGAGATATAGGGAAATAAAACTGCTTTATATATAGGGATAGTATTGAATAGGGAAAAAGGATTACCTTGGAGTTTATATCTGTTTGTATATTAAAACAAAAAAAAAAGAAACACAGGTATATGTATGAAAAAAGTTCAGGTTATAAAGTTATTATGAAATGTATTAAACATCTAGTTGTAATGGTAAGTACGTTAAAAAAAGAAAAAGAATTGTGAGAATGAATTTAGAAAAAGGGAAAGAAAAGTTGTAGCTGAAATATACAGGTTTGGGGGCAGTACTAGGAGCTTAATATATTGTTTTTCCCTGATGTGGGGGTTTTACAGTTTTATGGAGACCCTTTGGTGGTTGTACTCTTCTTTTGGCTTGTCTTCTAGGGGAGGGGATTGCCGTGTTGTTTTCAGTTGATCTTGCTTGGACTGTGTCACTCTGCCCCATATCAAGGGGCTGGGCTCTGTGGAAACTAGTTTTTCAGGCTTTTTTTCTCTGGAGATTTTTGGTCTTTGGTGACTTTTTGTGGGTTTTCGGAGGGTTAGTAAACTATCTGCACCCAGGCCTCCATCTTAGAGAGAAGCCTCAGTCTGCTCCCCTCTGGATAGTCCAAAACGCACAGACTCCCCCTCTGCAACTCCACTGTATTCAACCTCCCACAGGTGGTGTGCATCCCCAGCCACTGACTCAGTGGTCCCCTGAGGCCCCCACTTGTCTCTGCACCCCCGTGCCACTACAACTGAGAGTGATATTGGTTCTGGGCAAGCCTGATCCCAGTGGCTGCAGCTGTTGGGGCTGCTGGTTGGTGCCCACACCCATGCTGGGTATGCTCAGACCCTGGGAAAGCTGTAGTCTGAGGGTCCTCCTACAGGAGCCTGCGGGGTGCTCTCTCAGGTGTGGGTGGGAGTGTGTCCACCTCCAGTGTTGGTGCAAGCAACAGAAAGCCATAGGCTCAGGGATCACAGACTAGAGTCCCTGCCTCGTTCACTAAGGTGCAGATGAGCGCCAGCTATGGCTGTTTTGGGACCACGGGCTTAGGTCGGTATCCGTGGCTGCCTGATTCCACCAATTGCCCCTTAAGACCCTTTGTTTTTGAGGGCTTTTAACCAGACTTCAAGCTGATGCTGGTCCCCAAGCACAGGGCACTTTCGTATTGGGGTATTACTTTCCAATGGGTCACCTTTGGTGGCTCCCTCCCCCTTCTGTTTATTCTCTGATATCAGTCAGAGCATGCCTACTCCGCTTTACCTCTCTGCTGATGCTCTTCTGCCACCGTAGAGATCCAGAAGTGTGTAATCTTACCTCTTAGGATGTTTCTTGTGTGTTCAGAGGCTTCTGGTAGATATTTAGCTCACTTAGAGGGACCGGTTGAAACAGGGTCTCCAGGGGTGCCTGGGTGGCTTAGTGGTTGGACCTCTGCCTTCAGCTCAGATTATGGTCCCGGAGTCCAGGGATCGAGCCCCGTTCTGGCTGCCTGCTCGGCAAGAAGCCTACTTTTCCCTCTCTCACTCCCACTGCTTGTGTTCCCTCTCTGTCTGTGTTTCTCTCTGTCAAATAATTAAAATCTTAAAAAAAAAAAAGAAAAAGAAACAGGGTCTCCTAATTCTCTGCCATCTTGCCCCTCTTCCCCAACAATGAAGCTTTGATGAAAATAGCTTCTTTATAGAAGTATAAAGTATATACTCTGGAAGACCATTAACCTAATACTTAATCTGTGAAATAGCAAAATGCAGATTGCAGTGTTTTGAAAATAAACAAAAAAGGTCAAATAGGAATAGAGCAACCTCTGATCTTTAAAATTAACCCCAAATTTTATTTTCCTTTTTCAGGTGTGCCTTCAGATGCTGATTCTTCTGCTGCCAGCAATAAAATCAGTGGTGCAAATAGTTCTAAGCCAAATCGTCCTTCTCTTGCCAAGATTCTCCTATCATTGGATGGAAATCTGGCCAAACAGCAGGCCTTATCTCATATACTTACAGCATTGCAAATCATGTATGCCAGGTAGGCTTGTGACTACCTTTTGAAATCTTGCAGTTACTTAACCTTCGGGTTTTGTATTTTTGGTTGATCAAATATCTCAGAGAATGTTATAGTATTGTCTTTAAATATTGTGAGTTTTAGGTCATATATGCTTAGACAGTGAATGGTGATTTTTTTTTAACTATCTATTTATTTAGAGAGAGGGAAATCAAACACTTAACCAGCTGAGCTACCCAGGTACCTCTGTGCTTTTTTTAATGGGAGTTGAAATATGAATCAGAAATCCAAATTGGGGTGCCTGGGTGGCTCAGTTTGTTAAGTGGCCAACACTTGATTTTGACTAGGCCATAATCTCAGGGTCATGAGATTGAGCCCCACGTCATTCTCTGTCCTGGGCGTGGAGCTTACTTAAGATTGTCTTTCCCTCTCCCACTAGCCCTCTGTACCCCATTTGGCTTTGGAAAGAAAGCCAAATTAAAAAAAAACTTTTTTTTTTTTTTTTTTTTAATGGCCAGTAAGCTCTAAGCATTACTATTTGAGGAATGAGAGGAAGAATTAATTGGTATAAATGTACAGTGATGTTTAAGACCACTTGCCATTTCTCTCACTCAGACACTTGATAAACAGAGTTTTAATAATGCTATCTTTTCCAACATTTTGCTGCTCTTTTCTCATTCTGAGTTAGTGGCTCATCTATCATTGTTATGGACCTAATGAGTAGAAATAAATCACACAGGAACATTAGTTTCAGACCAAAGGCCAACTGTGTCCCCGAGAGGACTTTTAGTCTTTGCTGCCTTATTTGAGGCCTCCTTGCTATACAGCTTTCAGAAACCAAATGTTATCCTCAGGCTCTAACAACAATCCTAGAAGATTTCTCAGGGGAATCTAGGGGTTTATTCTGATCTGATTTTTATACTTGGGTTTTTTTTTTTACCTGTTATCACCAGGGTCGTAAGATCATAAGTACACTGTAGCTTTTAGCAAATAAATATTGGTTCAGTATTTTCCCAAACTGCTTTGTGTGTATCCTGTAAAAATGAGGGAGTCATTTATTAAGTGTTTGTCGGTCCTCCTGACTCTTCTGTCCTACGGTGGTGAAGAGCGGTTCGCCACAGCCTGGCTTTCTCTCCTAACAGAGATGCAGTGGTTGGGGCCCTCATGCCAGCTGGCATGATTGCCCCAGTGGAGTGTCCTTCATTCTCCTCCTCGGCACCTCCTTCTGACGTGTCTGCTATGGCCAGTCCTATGAACGGAGAGGAATGTGTGCTGGCTATTGATATTGAAGACAGACTGAGTCCAAATCCATGGCAAGAAAAGAGAGGAGAGGTAAAAAATAAATAGTTAAACAATAAAGCAACATTAGATTAAACTTTGTGTTTAGGAAAGTACAGGGCATTCTTTCAGTTAATTCAGACTGCTTTTGTTCCTACTGCTTGTGATTTTTGGCCTGAATTAAAAAAGATTCAATTTAAAAAGGGTCTTTATAGTGTTTAAATAGAAATAGACTAATTCTTTTAAAAAGTTTTGAAATGCAAGTCCATAGCCCTTTATGTACGATTCTGGAACATTAAATCTGTGAAAGCCAAGAGTTTTTGTAACTTATTTTGGGGAAAAAAAACCAACTTGAAGAGATGTGAACTCGTTTCTAATCTTCTTCATGTGATTTTTTATGAACATTAATAGATTTTCATGGGAATATGAATATGTTTGACTTTGCAGGGTTGCCCTGTACCCCACTGGAGCTGGTGGAAGTATCTTGTTAACCTCTATAAAGTCTGGGACATTCCAAAAGGGGTTTGAGATAAAGCTTTTTGGAGTTGTGTGGGAGGTGTGCCATATTGCTGAGGTTTTCCTCTTCCTATATACTTTTAAACTAGATGATCTCTTCTGAGGATGCCGTGACTCCATCTGCAGTGACCCCATCTGCTTCCTCAGCTGCTTCTCGGCCATTTATTCCAGTGACAGATGACCCAGGAGCTGCCAGCATCATTGCGGAAACTATGACAAAAACCAAAGAGGTCAAGAAGCTTTCTGTAACATTTTATTTTGAAATAATATTAAATTCTCTGGACTCTGAAATAAATGCATACAAAAGTTGGAGAAGTAGTATATAGACATATAGCACATTATACTTCCATATACTATTCTCCTTGGTTCTCTAGAGAGCTGTTAGCATTTCTGAATCATTGGTGGGGAGCTGCAGGGCACAATCCTCATTCATCCTCAAGGTTTTAGTGTGTCAGGGCATTAACATTGATCCAGGATTACTTTCTTTTTTTTTTTTTTTTTAAAGGTTTTATTTATTTGACAGAGAGAAACACAGCCAGAGAGGGAACACAAGCAGGGGGAGTGAGAGAGGGAGAAGCAGGCTTCCCGCCGAGCAGGCAGCCCGATGTGGGGCTCGATCCTGGTCTCCGGGATCATGACCTGAGCTGAAGGCAGTCGCTTAACCAACTGAGCCACCCAGGCGCCTCCCAGGATTACTTTCTAATCCGTAGGTCTAATCAGGTTTTGCTCATTGTCCTAATACTATTCTTTATGGGTCTAGAACCCAACTCAGGGTTGTGTGTTGTCTCTTTAGTATTCAGTATGGAAATTCTTTAATTCTTCCTTTTTTTTTTTTTTTAAGATTTTATATATTTATTTGACAGAGAGAAACACAGCGAGAGAGGGAACACAAGCAGGGGGAGTGAGAGAGGGAGAAGCAGGCTTCCCGCTGAGCAGGGAGCCCCATGTGGGACTCGATCCTGGGTCTCCAGGATCATGACCTGAGCCAAAGGCGGTCGCTTAACCAACTGAGCCACCCAGGTGCCCCTAATTCTTCCTTTTGATGGATACCACAGGAAGGATGTAGAGTTCTTTTCAATGCATCCCACTGGGATATGTGCATTGTTGATTTACTGTATTACTGGTGATACTAATTCTTATAGCTTAGTTAAGAGTGTCTGTCAGGTTTTTCACCAGAAGTTAATAAAAGTGAATTAGTAAGTATTCATGGGGAGATACTTTGTGACTATAAATACCTGTAAGTACCTTTTTCCTCTAATTTTTACCCACGAGTTTTTAGTTCTGTTGATGATTCTAGCTAAATCCATTATTACTGTGGTAATTGTCACATGGTAATTTTGCAAATTTTGTGATTCCTTTTTGAATATAATTGTTGTTCCATGAGAACTTTCTCTTCTCATCTTTGTCTGTCCATGTTGGTATAGATTCATGGGATCATACTTTACTGAAATAATGACATTCATTACTGTTATCATTTGACACCCAAATTGTTCCAGACATGGCCACTGGGATCCCTTTTTGGCCTCATTTGTCCTTCTGAATGTCCCCATAATGCTTTGAGCACTTCTTTACTTTTTGGCACAACAACGTGTTCCAGACTTTCATTTACCCTGTCTCTGCTCTGGAATCATCCATTTCTCCAAGGAGCCCTGGTTCCTTTTAGTGGATCATAGAATTTAGATACCAGATCTGGAAACTTGGTAAGTTAATTGCTACCAGATGTTCTTGGTTTACACCTTCTCAGCAAGCATGCATGCAAATGCACATTTTTTCTACTTCAGCATCTTATTTTTATAGTAAACACCATGAATAGTTGAAACCACTATTTTCAGTTTCAGTACAACACCACAGAGTTTATGCTTGCTCTGTTCCTTTCTGTATTTTAAGTGTATAGTCCTTTTATATGTTGCTGAATTGATTTGCTCTTTTGTTGAGGATTTTGATACTGAGGTTCATAAGGGATACTGATCTGTAGTTTTCTTGCGAGGTCTTTGCCTGGTTTGGGTATCAGAGTAATACTGTCCGTACAGAATGAGTTTGGCAGTGTTCCTCCTCCTCCTCCTCCTCCTCCTCCTTCTTCTTTCTTCTTCTTCTTCTTTTTTTTAGATTTTATTTATTTATTTGACAGAGATAGGGAGAGAGGGAGCGCGCAAGTGTGCACAAGCACACGAGGAGAGGGAGCAGCAGAGACAGAGGAAGAAGCAGGCTCTCCACTGAGCAGGGAGCCTGTTGTGAGGCTGTGTTCCAGGATTCTGGGATCATGACCTGAGCCAAAGGCAGACCCTTAATGACTGAGCCACCAGGGCACCCCTATCTTTTGTTGTTTTAGAAGAGTTTGAAGGATTAGTGTTAATTCTTTAAATATCTTGTAGAGTTTTATCTGTTCTTTTAAGATTTTCTCATCTTTTGGTTTTGTTTTTTATTTTATTATTATTTTTAAAGCAATTCTTAATAATTTTTATTTTTTCCATAACCCAGCCACCCTATCCCTCGCCCCTGTTCTCATCATTTTTTCGGTGTTTCCTTGGTTTCTGGCACAGTACACAGTTCTATCTAAGCTCAACAAAATGTTTTACCCTCCATCCCAGAAATCAGATATTTCTTTAGGAGATCTTGGTTCTTTTTAGTGGAAAATGGTACTTAGAAGGCAGGATCTTCAAGTGGTCATTGCTGTTGGGGTGTTGCTGTTCCCAAGCATTCTTAGTGGACAGAGCTAGGGAATGAATGTGTATGTGTATGTATACATACATACACAATAGAGAAGTATGCTGTATTTATTTCATTATATTTGGCATATTTTGAAAACCACTAATTCACAACAGTACAATCAATCCTAACTGCATGAGATTCATTCTTTTTTTCTCCCCCTCTGTGTTTATAACTCTCTCCTCTGAAAGTGCCTGTTATTGGCAATTTATTTAGTTCCCTTTAGGTAACCACCCCTCCCCCACCTGGTACCCTCCTTTCTCTGCCCAGTTTCTGATACTCAGAACCAGTCTAACTTCTGCAGGGATGACCTTTCACCTGCTTGATTTGTGACCTCTCCCTCATTTCTCATGCTGACCAGGCAAAGCAGGGATACCTACTTTGCATGGCTCTGTCACACCAGCCACCCCCACATGTAGACACCCTCCTCAGCCTGCTTAGATGCTCCCTGTGCCAGGCCAGTATACCCTGCTACACTCTCTCCCTTGCCAGTATATTCCCCTTGGGGACAAATATGCATTTTTTTTTAAAAAAAATTTATTTAAATTCCAGTTAACATACAGTGTAATATTAGTTTCAGATGTACAGTACAGTGATTCAACACCTCCACTTGGTGTTTATTATAACAAGTATACTCCTCATCACCTATTTAATATGCATTATTTTCAATTATACTTGGAACTCTTGGTTTATTATGCTATTATTGTTGACAAAAATATGTCCTATTTACTCCTAGTTGTAACTCCTATTTACTCATGACTATCTCTGGTAATAAAAAAATTATTATAAATTAGGTATCTATATTTACTTCTGATACTTGGCAAACTCCTAGGTGAGGATTTAATGCAGAATTATCCTGAATTATACAAAATTTTTGCTTTTCAGTAGAAGAGGGATTTCTTTCCTACCAATTTATTTACAAGACATAGGCATTATCCAGATTATTATACCCCTAAATTCCTATCATTTCAGTTTTGGTTTCTTTCCTACCAATTTATTTACAAGACATAGGCATTATCCAGATTATTATACCCCTAAATTTCTATCATTTCAGTTTTGGTTTGATTCATAAATTATGGTAAAGTAATTTTCATATTAGTTTTAGACTGGTATTAATCATGTGTATTACATGTGGTTAATATATTCCACTGAATGCTTTTGCTGGTCTTTAGTGAGTGAGATTCTGGAATGTTACAGTTTCTGACCAACTTCACTTAATGGGTTCCCTGGGTCTCCATGCAGAGGTAAGAAGAGGGTCCCTTTCTTTAAAAGGAGAAACCATTGTAGCTGAGAGAGGTGTGGTGTCTAGGGCCTAAGTCAATGGAACTTGCACATTGGATGTGCCCCATTCCCCTTAAATTTCCTAAGTGGGGCTTGTGCTTCCCCTAGCTCATTGCTGTTTCTGGAAAGAGTTGGCACTAGTTTTGCCAAGATCCTGAAAGCAGGAGAGAAGGAGAGACACTTTTAGTATATTGTTCTTCTTCTGGTGAGCCAGACTCTGCCTGGGAAACTAGAAGGTCCTGGGTTTTCCCCCATTCAACACAGGGTCTCAGTGATTACCACTTCCTCTAAGCTCAAAAGCTGTGGGATTTCCCACTTCTGATGCCGCCTTATTCCTTCCTGTCAGACATACTCCATTGCCAGCTCCCAAGAGGCTCTTAGGGTGTTAGACAGGAGGCTGCGAGGCAGCAGTCCTGGGTGGGAAATCGTCAAGAGTTCAAGGGGCACGTAGTGATGCAGACAAATAAGTGGCCCCTTTCCCCTCCCAAAGAGGGAGAAGAAGTAAATGATCACAGGTGCAATGTGTTTTAGGTGACACATTGTGAATGAGAAGGGGAATCAAAGACCCCAATGAGAGAAAGAGATTGTGGCTAATGTGTTACATGCCAGTCAACAAATCACTTTAAATAAGATTATAGGAAAGAATTATGGAGAGGATATAGACAAATTATGTAAAAGTACAAATTTAGTTGTACTAAATTCCCATGCGTATCTTATGGGTGGGTGGTAGATTTTACATGGTGTGAGGACATCATTTCAAGACACCCTGTGAACTTGGTTAAAGTATTTGTAGTTTAGTTATACCTTTACACAGATATTGCTGGTATTTTATAAACACTGTATCAAAAACTAATGATATACTATATGGTGGCTAACATAAAAGAAAAAAAGAATAAAATAAAGAATAAATTTCTATTAAAAACATTTAATTCGTCTTAAAAGCATAGTACGTGGTGAGGAAAATTTTATGGGTCGGGTCATTTCTTAATCTGGCATTTCATGGTCTTAAAGGCCTTCTAAAGCCCCTTATTCATTCAACTATGTAGTAGTTACGTATCCTTTGAGTTCATGGGTAAACTGGTGACTGTTTTTTAATGTATCATTCCTCATTTTAATTGTTGGACTTTTTAGGATGTTGAAAGCCAAAGTAAAGCATCCGGCCCAGAACCTCAGTCCTTGGATGAGTTCACCAGTCTGCTGGTTGCGGATGACACCCGAGTCATGGTGGACTTGCTCAAGCTTTCCGTGTGTAGCCGGGCAGGGGACAAGGGCAGGGACGTGCTTTCGGCTGTGCTGTGTGGCATGGGTACCGCCTATCCACAGGTGAGCCACATGATGAGTGCTGTGGGCCTCCACTCCAGGGAGTATGCTACTGTTGACATCACACCTTCTCTTGTGCTTGCTTTTATTCTAGTAGATAGCAGTTTAGAAAGACTCCTTGTAAGTAAGTCCTTTCTCTGTCGTATGTGCTGCAGTTGTCCTCCCAATGTGCCTTTTGACATTATTTTGGTACTTTTTGCCATTTAGAAATTTCTAATTTTATGAAGTCATATCTGCTAGGTTTTTGGTGATGGCTTCTGAATTTTGTATTATGCTGAAAATATGTTTACCTATATAACTTTATTTAAAGAAATTTTCTCAAGTTTCTTCCAATTACTTTTATGATTTGATTTATTATATTTACAATTTTGAGCCATATGGGATTTATCTTTTTTTTAAAGATTTATTTATTTACTTTGGAGAGAGAGAAGGGGAGAGTGTGAGCAAGTGGGGAAGAGGGTCAGAGAGAGAGAGAGACTCAGACTTCTCGCTAAGCATAGAGCCCAACATGAGGTTTGATTTCACAACCCATGAGATCGTGACCTGAGCTGAAACCAAAGTCGAAAACTTAACCATTTGAGCCACCCAGGTGCTCCATCTGGGATTTATCTTAATGTAAGGGATAAGGTAGGGATCTAACTTTATTTTTTTCTAGATGGTAAGAATGTTGTCAACACCGTTTATTGAATAATCTGTCCATTTCTCAGTGATTTAAAAACTATTTTAATCATATTTTAAATTTCTGTATATATTTGGGTCCATTTATGGACTCTCTTTTTGTTCCATTAACCTGACTCTTCATGGCCTAATACTACAATGTTAACACTGGATCCAGTAGGATTGATGTTGTGGTGACAGTGTTCTTTATCTGAGCCATTCACTGTGATAGCCTCCAGTCACATGTGGCTGCTGACCGTTTCATATAGGACTAGTGCACCTGAGGTACTAAAGTTTCTTTTTTTTTTTTTTTTTAAAGATTTTATTTATTTATTTATTTATTTATTTATTTATTTATTTATTTATTTGGGGGAAACACAGCAAGAGAAGGAACACAAGCAAGGGGAGTGAGAGAGGGAGAAGCAGGCTTCCCACCGAGCAGGGAGCCCAACTTGGGGCTTGGTTCCAGGACTCCGGAATCATGACCTGAGCCAAAGGCAGACACTCAACAACTGAGCCACCGAGGCGCCCCTGAAGTTTTATTTTATTTAACAACTTCAGTTAATTTAAATTTGTGTAGCCACATGTGGTTAGTTTAGGATATTAAAGTCAGTATCGTATCAGTATATCTTAGAAATTGGATTGATGAGTCCTAAAGTTTTTTGGCTTCCTTAAGGACTGTTATTTATCAGTGGCCTTCCTCTGCCTTTTTTACAACTGGCCACATCAGGGAGTCTGATGCCATGTGCTCCGTTCAGATACATAATCCGTGTTTCTCTGGGCCCCATATCACTACCACCCAAACAAGAAGGTACTTATGTATGGTTGAGTGGTCTTGAAAATATAGTCAGTGGTTTGGTAGATAGTAAGCTGTTTGGGGCTTGTTATTTCCTAATTGTATTCAGGAAGAACAGGAAGTAGGTTTCCTACTTTCTAGTTTTTTGAGGAAAGTTACTAGGCATAATTCTGAGAGATTGAATCAAGATGAATTGCCACAAGCAAAAGTTTAAATTTTTTTAAATAAGTTTATTGCATTTGTGAGAGGAAAGGTTATGAACAGAGACATGGATTTAAAGTAAAAATGCCTAGCATTTGTTGCACACATACCTGCCAGGCCCGGTTCTGGTGCGTTCTTGGTCCAAGGGTAGCTGTTTGTATTCTCTGTTTACAGAGAGGAAACTGTAAGGTTATTTCTGGCTCATGGACTCTCAGGTTGCTGGTGGGTGGGAGAAATGGTGTTGGACCCTGGGTACTCTGAGAGCAGAGCCACATCTATGACCCCTGTGTCATCGTCTCTTGAGAAGCTTTGTTTCCCTCCTGAGAGAATGATGGAATTTTCAGAGGAAGATTATGTAGCCCAGAAGACCCCTAGTGGGCTGTGCAGTAGGTGTTTGATGACACCAACATTTGTGTCATAGTGACACACACCCACAGCAGGTTCAAGGAGAGGCAGAAGCAAATACAGGATTGTCTTCACACTCTGCTGACCAATGGCAAGATGCTAGTCCTGTGTCCTACCCTGACCTAATGTTTGAAACTCTGGAAAGAGTCCTAATAACTAGTCCTAATACCTAGATGGCAGTGATATTAGTTTGTCATCAATAGGAAACTGTTCACTAAGGTAATCTGTTTGTTATCTAAATATGAGGAAAAATAGAGAAAAAGATTAGTCCTGAAAAGTATGGAATAGAGAATAATTTTTTTTCTGAATTTAGAGAATTTACGGGTCTTTATTGCTATAATAACATATTCTTATTTTTAGAAAAGATTTTATTTGTTTCTAAGAGAGAGTGAGAGAGAGCACAAGTGGGAAGGAGTAGCAGTCTCCCTCCCCCTCCTCCCCCCCCCCGCCCCAGCTAAGTGGCATTTGATCCCAGGACCCTGAGATCATGACCTGAGTTGAAGGCCGACTTAACTGACTGAGCCACTCAGGTACCCCTTCTTATTTGTTTTTAAAAACAGAAATCAAGGAGTTTATAATCACCAGTGTTGACCATTTCAGTGCTGTGAATCACTAAAATTTTAAAATGAAATAAGGACATCATTGATTGTTGAGGGAATATGGTATGGGGCTGCCTCAATGTCCTGGGTAAGGAGAAATCCCCACTTATGTTTCTGTTGATAGCCCATTGTTCCAGATACTTTGCTGCTGTTTGGCCTGGGTACTTTGATCATTCTTCTTTATTCCTGCCCACTCACTCCTGCTTGACTCCTGGTGTCTTCTTGGATTTTGGTCATTTTTATCACCTTTCTGCTCCTTCCCTTGATATTTTCTTCCTGAGGAAGATTTTTCCTCCCTAGGAAGTAATCTTGTCTTGGTGTGAAAAGAAGCTGTTGTGATCACAGTTTCATCAGTTGGCATATATTGAGTGTCTTACATATGTCAGGCACCTCTCGGCTGTATACATACATATAGAGGCACCTCTGTGAGCTCTGTGTTATTTTGGTGAGGTAACCAAGCCCAGATTTAAATTCGCTTTCTCAAATTCCCAAGTGCTCTGCTCTGCCACCCTGTCCCTGCGGAAAGACCTAGAGCTGGGCTAGCAGGGATAGCATCCTGATGACTTGATCTGTGCCCCTGCTTCCTCCACCAGGTGGCAGATATGTTGCTGGAGCTCTGTGTCACCGAACTGGAGGACGTAGCCACAGACTCTCAGAGCGGCCGCTTGTCCTCTCAGCCTGTGGTGGTAGAGAGTAGCCATCCCTACACGGACGACACTTCCTCCAGTGGCACAGTGAAGATACCAGGTATTCAGTGCTGCTGCAGTGGGAGGAGGCGGGGGAAGCTCTGCCCATAGGACAGCTTCATTTCTGTAATTGCATCAGGAGTAATCGTCAACATTTTATAGAAGAGAAGCTATAGAATTGCTTTAGAATAATTTTTCCCACTTTCCTAATAAAACTTTTTTTTTTTTCAAAATTTGAGAATTTCAGAATTTCAAAACACAGAAAACCATACAACGAGAATGTTTAGCTTAATGATTATTAGGTGAATGCCTTAGTCACCAAAACTCAGATTTGGAAGTTCTGTGCCAGTTTCAAGAAGCCCTTCCTGTATTCCCACTAAACCGATTGCTGTCCTCATTTGGAAATAAGGCTGACTTGTATTTCTGGACAGTTTTTATTGCCCAAATGTGTTTCTACTTCTTAAGTCTCTTTTTAATTAGTTTCTATATTTTAAGTTTCTTATTGTAACTTTAGTTTCTTCCTTTATTTTCTTTTTCCATTTTTCAACAATGTATCTTTTGAGGAACCTGAACCTTTGCCCCTATCTGCTTCCCTGCAGCCTGGATTTGCATACTCCTACTCTACTGCAGCCTGTTTCTGCAAATTTGCTCTAATTCAGAGTTCCATGTAGTTCAGCCCTTTTGGCAAGACCATTGGTGGTTGTGTCCTAGTGCTCGGAAGTACTTGGTGCCTGCTTGTCTTTCCTTATGTGATGTTAGCAGCTACCAGTGCTTAGAGCCTGAGGTCATTAATACACTTGAGTTGCAAAATGGGGCCACTCTTATTGTTTCATTGCTTTCTTATTAGCTGTAACACTTTATAAAGAGATATTTTCCCTCATCCTTTAGTTGGTTACCCAGGAAGTTTTGGGGTTTTTTTTTTCCCCTCCTACTTATATTTTTAAGAGAATTGAATTGATTCCCTATCATTCTTCAAAGGTGATCAGTTAGCGCTTTTGTTTATATCATTGTGAACTCATGGATTTAAACATATGATGGGCTTTAATGATTGTGATTATGATCCTATTGAAACTCAAATTATCTCATCTCTAGACATCAGGAACCTCTTCAGTTTGCCTCTGGAAATGACTTTGGTAGTCCATTGATAACCTCCATGCAGTATGATATGACAAGATGCTTTAGACTTGTCATGTAGTTTCTGCCCTCCACCTGGAATCTTCCTTGGTGTCTTTTAGTGGAGGTGGCATTTCAGATTACGGGCTGTCATTGTTTCTAGACCTTTTCAGTAGACAGAGATAGGATGAATGGTTGGGCAGTCTACTGACTGACTTTCTTTTGAGTCCATCCTGATACATTAGATTCAAATTCAGAACTGCAAGGTTTCTACTTAACCTCTTCTGTTACATCTGTTTTCTTCTATACTGAAAAATCCTGGTTAGACAGGGATGACAGAATTATTCATTTGCTTTATCTCACATTGCATAAGCAATGGACTCAGGATTCAATTCTAATACAAACAAACACAGATATAGTTCCTGAAAATAGCTAAAAAATTTTTGTCTTATGCTCTCTTCTTTCTTCCAACTTTATTAAAATATACTATGTCTACCAAAGCATAATAGCTATTACACACTATACTTCTTTTAGTCTTCATTTAGTCTTAGTTTTACTCTGTTTAATGCTCACTTCTGCTCCTTTGTGATCAACTTGTCCATGACAGTTTGGGCCCAAGCTGAAAGTTAGCTTTTCTTGGTAGTGAATCTTTGGATCCCATATTCTTCCTCTGTGAAAGTGTTAAGGTGATAATCTGTTTTCCCCCTTCTGTGCTTTGCTTTGTTTCAGTAATTTTACTAGAATATGTTTTCATATTAGTTGCTGTAGGTGATAGTCATCAATAAGGGATGTGCTCCTTTAAAGTGTAGTTTCAGGTCTTTTCTCTGTATTACAGTTTGTACTGTTTACATCCTTTAGCTCTCTTTCATGGAACATGGTCCTTTTTGTGTGTTGGATAACTTTTGGAGTCAATATTAACTACTTCATCTCTCAAATACTTTCTACCTCTTTTCTTCCTTTCTTCCTTCCGTTTGTCTTAAAGCACCATTTTTGTGTTCATTTACTCCTATATTCTTTATCGTTTAGTCTGAATTTTGTAATTTTTTGTAGTTTTTAATGAATTTTATTTAATATTTTGGTTGTCCTAATTTTAACTTATGTTTCTTTCATATTTTGATAATTTTGTTAATTTTTGAAGACTTTTAGATGCAGTAGATTAGTTTTGATCTTTTTTGTAGGCATATCTTTCTGGTCTGTGTTCATTGAAGGGATATATTCTGTTTCTTATTTTCTCTTTCGTAAGAATAACTTTGTATTAGATTTGACCTTGATACTTTTATCTTGCTCCTTTTTATGTGAAATTTTAAAAATAATTTTTAGACAGGCTTTCTTAACTTTAAGCCATTACTCTTTCGTGATAGAAATTTAAAAAACAAAAGGTATTTCTGCTGAGCATTTTCCTACCACAGAAGTCTGGTGGCCTCTTCATCTCTGTTTCTCTCTTATTTCAGACCCACTCGACCAGCAAATCCTATTATTTGTGCTTTTTTTAAAAAAATTTTAATTCCAGTATGGTTAACATACAGTGTTATGTCAATTTTAGGTATATAATATAGTGATTCAGCAATTCCATATATCACCTGGTACTCTTCACAAGTGCTCTCCTTAATCCCCATCACCTATTTCACTTACTCTCCCACGCACCTCCCCTCTGGTAACCATCAGTTTGTTTTCTATAGTTAAGAGTCTGTTTCTTGGTTTCTCTTTTTCTCTCTCTCTTTTTTCCCTTTGCTCATTTTTTTATTTCTTAAATACCACATATGAGTACAGTCATATGGTATTTGTCTTCCTCTGACTTGTCTCACTTAGCATTATAGTCTGTAGCTCCATCCACATCATTGCAAATGGGAAGATTTCATTCTTTTTTATGGCTGAGTAATATTCCATTGTACATATTATACTACATTCTCGTCCATTCATCTATTGATGGATGCTTGGGCTGCTTCCATATCCTGGCTATTGTAAATAATCAGGATGCATGTATCACTTTGAATTAGTGTTTTTGTATTTTGGGGGTAAATACCCAGTAGTGCAATTACCAGCTCGTAGAGTAGCTCTATTTTAGCTTTTTTTTTTTTTTAAATAATTTGTTTATTTATTTGAGAGAGAGAAAGAGCGAAAGAGTGAGAGAGAGCACCAACAGGGGGGAGGGAGAAGCAGGGAGCCTGATGTGGGGCTTGATCCCAGGACCCTGGGATCGTGACCTGAGCTGAGGGCAAATGCTTAACTGACTGAGCCACCCAGGCACCCCAATTTTTAACTTTCCATTCTGTTTTCCAGAGTGGCTGCACCAGTTTACACTCCCACTAACAGTGTAAGAAGGTTCTTTTTTGTCCACCTCCTCACCAATACTTACTATTTCTTATGTTTTTGATTTTAGCCATTTTGACAGGTGTGATGAGGTGATAGCTCATTATAGTTTTGATTTGTGTTTCCCTGATGATGAGTATCCTTTCATGTGTCTGTTGGCAATCTGTATGTCTTCTTTGGAGAAGTATCTGTTCCTGTCTTCTGCCCATTTTTAAATTGGGTTATTTGTTTTTTGGATGTTGAGTTTTGTAAGTTCTTTATATTTTGGGTACTAACCCTTTATGAGCTATGTCATTTGCAAATATCTTACTCCATTCTGTAGATTGCCTTTTAGTTTTATTGTTTCCTTTGCTGTACAGAGCTTTTTATTTGGATGAAGTACCAGTAGTTTATTTCTGCTTTTTTCCTTTGCCTCAGGAGACATCTAGAAAAATTTTGCTTTTCTGATGTCAGAGACGTTACTGCCTATGCTGTCTTGTAGGATTTTTATGGTTTTAGGTCTCACATTTAGGTCTTTTTTGGGGGGGGCTGTAATATTTATTTATTTATTTGTTTATTTATTTGAGAGAGGGAGTAGAGGGAGGGGGAGAAGCAGACTCCCCGGTGAGCAGTAGCTTGATCCCAGGACCTTGAGATCATGACCTGAGCCTAAGGCAGACGTTTAGCTGACTGAGTCACCCAGAAGCCCCTCACATTTAGGTCTTTAATCCATTTTGAATTTATTTTTGTGTATGGTGTAAGAAAATGGTCTAGTTTCAGTCTTGGCATGTAGCTGTCCAGTTTTCCAACACCATTGTTTTTTAAAGATTTTATTTATTTATTTGACACACAGAGATCACAAATAGGCAGAGAGGCAGGCAGAGAAAGAGGGAGAAGCTGACTTCCCGCTGAGCAGAGAGCCCGATGTGGGACTTGATCCCAGGACCTTGAGATCATGACCTGAGCTAAAGGCAGAGGCTAAACCCTCTGAGCCACCCAGCCGCCCCCCCAAAACCATTTTTTGAAGATACTTTTTTTCCATTGGATATTCTTTCTTGCTTTGTCAGAGATTATTTAACCATAGAGTTGTGGGCCCATTTCTGGGCTTTCTGTTCTGTTTCACTGACCTGTGTGTCCCTTTCTGTGCCAGCTCCATACTATTTTGATTACTACAGCCTGGTAATATAACTTGAAGTCCAGAATTGTGATGCCTCTGCTTTGCTTTTCCTTATGAATGTTGCTTTGGCTATTTGAGGTCTTTTGTGCTCTATACAAATTTTATAGATTGTTTATTCTAGTTCTGTGAAAAATACTATTGGTATTTGGATAGGGATTGCTTTGGGTAGTAAAGACATTTTTTGGGGGGGAGGTTTGCAGTTTTATTGATTGATTGATTGTCCTTGCTGGGCTTTATATTAACATATAATATATTATTTGTTTCAGGGGTACAAGTCTTACACAATTCACAGCACTTAACATAGCCGTAGTAAAGACACTTTAACAGTATCTATTCTGCCAATCCGTGAGCATGGAATGTCTTTATATTTCTTTGTGTCTTTAGTTTCTTTAATCAGTGTTTTTACAGTTTTCAGAATATAGGTCTTTCGCCTTTTTGGTTAGGTTTATTGATAGGTATCTTACTATTTTTGGTGCAATTGTAATGGGATTCTTTGATTTCTCTTTCTGCTACTTCATTATTAGTGTATAAAAATGCAACAGATTTCCACATATTAATTTTGTATCCTGTAATTTTACTGAATTCATGTATTAGTTCTAGTAGTTTTTTAGTGGAGTCTTTAGGATTTCCTGTATAGAGTATCATGTCAACTGTAAATCAGAAAGTTTTACTTCTTCCTTACCAATTTGAATACCTTTTATTTCTTCTTCTTGTCTGATTGCTATGACTAGGACTTCCAGTGCAAGTTGAATACAAGTGGTGAGAGTGCGGACACCTGAGTGGCTCAGTAGGTTAAGCATCCGACTCTTGGTTTTGACTCAGGTCATGATCTCAGGGCCATAGGATCGATCACCTTGTTGAGCCCTGCTTGAGAGTCTATCCCATTCCTCTTCCTCCCCCTCTGCTCCTCCCCGCTCACCCCAGCAAATAACTAACTAACTAACTAAATAAATAAATAAAGTCTTTTAAAAAACCCACTTTTTGGAGAGTAGACATCCTCATCTTGTTGCTGACCTTAGGGGAAAAGCTGTCAGTTTTTTCCCCATTGGGTGTGATGTTCACTGTGGGTTTTTCATATATGGCCTTTATTATGTCGAGATATGTTCCCTCTAAACCCATTTTGTTGAGGGCTTTTGTCATGGATGGATGTTGTACTTTGTCAAATGCTTTTTCTGCATCTGTTGAAATGATTATATGGTTTTAATTCCTTTCTCTTATTGATGTGATGCATCATGTTGATTGATTTGCAAATGTTGAACCACCCTTGCGTCCCAGGAATTAATCCCACTTGATTGTGGTACATGACCTTTTTAATGTATTATTGGATTCAGTTTGCTAGTCTTTTTTTGAGGATTTTGTATCTATGTTTATCAGAATACTGGCCTGTAGTTCTCTTGTGTGGTACCTTTATCTGGCTTTGGTATCAGGGCGGTATTGGCTTCATAACATGGAAGTTTTCCTTCGTCTTTTATTATTTGGAATAATTTGAGAAGAATAGGTATTAGCTCTTCCTTAAATGTTTGGTAGCATTTGCCCGTAAAGCTGTCTGGTCCTGGACTTTCATTTGTTGGGAGTTTGATTACTCTTGCAATCTCCTTGCTGCTTCTTAGTTTGTTCCATTTTTCTGTTACTTCCTGCTTCAGGTTTGGTAGTTTATAGTTTGTAGGAATTTATATATTTTTTCCTAGGTGTCTAATTTTTTGGCATATTGTTTTTCATAATATTCTCTTACAATTGTATTTCTGTGGTGTTGATTATTATTTCTCCTTTCATTTGTGATTTTATTTATTGGGGTTCCTTCTCTCTCTCTCTCTCTCTCTTTCTCTTTTTGATAAGTCCGGCTAGAGGTTTATCGATTTTGTTGATCTTTTCCTGCAACCAGCTCTTGGTTTCACTGATTTTTTTTTTTTTTTTTTTTTTTTTTTTTTTTTTTTTTTTTTTTTTTTTTTTTTTTTTTTTTTTTTTTTTTTTTTTTTTTTTTTTTTTTTTTTTTTTTTTTTTTTTTTTTTTTTTTTTTTTTTTTTTTTTTTTTTTTTTTTTTTTTTTTTTTTTTTTTTTTTTTTTTTTTTTTTTTTTTTTTTTTTTTTTTTTTTT